>OX442421.1:4157056-4223591 GCA_949361645.1 Spongilla lacustris | reverse complement strand
TATACACCTATCAGTGGCGTAGGAAGGGAATATAGAGTGCAGCGGCCAACAAAGGTGGTTCCCCCGCCTCCCCGGGGAGGGTACGGGAGGGGGGCACCCCTCCCGGCCAGCTAGGGGTAAGCTCCCCCATCGGGGTCTGGGGCGGATCCCTAGAAGCCAACGCTTTTTGTGTAGAAACCCCCCCCCCCCCCCCCCCCCCCCCAAAACAACGCTAAAACTGTAACCAGGTTAATTTGTTTTGAGACCTTGCCTCTGCGCATGTAATATAAATACAAAACGGCTATAGTGCAGCCAAGGCCACTTTTGGTAACCGTTGTACACTGGGTAGCCTAGCTTGAGCTAGCTCTCGCGATCGATTTGAAGACCACTTGCATGTCATTAACTATAGCAGCAAATAATTGAATTGATACATGCGAACCTATTATTATAATATTTTTTTTGTTGTTGTGAAAAAGTGCAGCGGCCATGGCCGCTGCTGCCGCCCCAGCTCCTACGCCACTGCCTATGCACATGCAGGCAAGATTTCGAAGGAACGAATAAAACGTTCGCGGTTATTAAATAAAATTTCCGGTATTAGATTAAATTTCGTAATCACTGAAACTTTTAAGAAATTGCCGCCCCCCCCCCCCCCCCCCACACACACACACAAAAAGTGTGCTTTCTAGATGCGCGTGCGTTACGTACGGTAGGAAGTGCGCGCGCACGCTGTGTGGGGGGAGGGGGGGAGGGGGGGCGGCAATTTCATGACAGGGGCGGCATTTAATATGAATGGGGGGGGGCGGCCGCCCCCCCCAAGGCTATGCTAGATCTGCCACTGGTTGCGCACTACGTGGATTCACATAATGCGCAGCGCAATTTATAAATTGCGCAAATTGATAGATTGCGCCTAACATCTACGTACTATGAAGCTTTTGTATTATCAAGAAATTGCCCGCCCCCCCCCCACACACAAAAGGTGTGCTTTCAAGATACGCATGCGTTACAAACGCGCGCGCGCATGCGCATCGTGTGTGTGTGTGGGGGGGGGGGGGGGGAGGGGGGAGGGGCGGCAATTTCATGACAGGGCGGTAGATCCGCCACTGCTTGGAGTGTACAATAACATGTAGGAGGATTTAATTAGATCGATATAGACCCCGCTTGGCTAGAACGATGTGCAAGCTTGCAAATCCAAGGACGGTAACATGCAGAACGCTGCATTGATTACACTGTATGCATTACGTCATTCTTCATATAGGAAAGGGGGGGGGGGGGTCCGGACTCCCTGCACCCCCCCCCCCCCCCCCCCCCCCCCCCCCCTAAATCCGCCCCTGACCTACTATACATGTAATATCCGGCGGTATGATATGAACACTGCTATGAAAAAAAATTGAGTGTGCTTCAGCAATCAGCACCCCGTTGTCTACGACCTTGACGAGGTTGTTATACGGATAAAAGTCTAAGAATAGATTTCAATAATCCGCGTTGCACTAAAGTAGTCCTCTTACTGTATGCTGTGGGTTGTTAAATAGTTCTGGGGACCACATATGGTCTGGTCCCCAGACTAGGAGTTAGTGTTGTGTACCATTTTTATAACTTATACGTCGTTAAACTTTTTAAAGCTTTTTGTAACGAGATCTCACGAAGCCAGGCCAAGCACGCCGGTGAGTTTAGTAACCACTAAGCAACATCCGAGACCTTCACACACTTGGATTAGGTGTGTGTTTGGTGGTACAGAGTTAGTGATTTTTTGGTTGTGCGCTGAAGTGGTGCCAAGCTACTATACCTCTTAGTATCCAGTTTCACAGTAAGCAAATAAAACACCATATTGAAAGCGCTTCCTTTGTTTCACTATCATTTGCAACACGGATGGTTTTCCCGTTTTCATAGTTGTTTCCAATCCAGGTATCTAATATCGAGTGAGTTGCTGAACATTGCGGTAGATTTAACAAATGACTGTCTTGTATGCATCCTTACTTCGCTACAGCGCATACATGCATGCTAGGTTAGTCTTGCGCTTGTTCTGAAGCGTACGTCGACCCACCGTGTTTTAGTTTTACATACCCGGTGTCAAGGTTTTAATTATAGGCCTAACTCGCACAGTGCACATTCTCGCATACTCAGTACTGGTGTTAATTTGTGTTGTTCTAAACCGTTTCTGTTTGATCGTATATTGGGTCTCCATGACCAATTACTCAAGATCCATGGATCCGAAAGAGGTTAGCTGCAAATTGTAACTAGTTCGCCGTGATGGCTATGTTTGTAAAGCACTGACACAATTTCAATTGATAGCATGCACAAATGTGTATGCGTGTACATGGTTGCTTGTTTTCATTAGAGAGAATTGCTGGTTGCCTCAAAAAATGGAAACGTACCATTGACTGTGAGGTTACTGAAAGAAAATGTAGAAGTGAATGGAAAAGACAATGTGAGTTTACACTACCAGAGTAGGATACTGTAGGACCGAAGGGGGCAAAACTTCCAAATCAAGGAATGATACATTAATTTGGAACAAACTGATTTTTGGAGTAAAAATAACTTACTAACAGTGACGTGTCATCACAAAATTTTGGGACACTTATTAAATACTTGCATAGCACGTGGTCAACCGCAACAGGGCTAGTAGCTACTATATTTAATTGCATTTGTTAGGTACATGGTGGCTGTTGACTCTGGATTTGAAAGTTGTGTCTTAAACCTTCCTGGTTCGTCCCAAGAACTGAATATAGATGCCCTTGCACTGAATGAAGTAGACGCTGTTAGACAGGTTTCAAAGATCGTAAAAAACGGGTGCCGTATAAGAGTCTGGCATGGCTTCAACTCCTTTGGCACGTTGTGAAATCAGGAAGTACACTTCAGAGATTGGTATAGCAGACACTTGCAAGAAGTTTCATATTCCATGTAGGCCTAATATTGCAAGGCATTTGAAGAACACCTATGAGGAGAAAGAGGATACTAAAGGCTCACCACCTGTTAGGTTGAACAGACGCAAATGAGACAGCCTACGTTTCGTGGTGTGTTCATAGATGATCAAGCCTGTCAGTATGTGAAGGCATTATGTGGTGCTGATGGTGTAGTTTATAATGGCAAAATAGTTAGCGCTGTTGCAAATGCACTGCTATTGTTCTACGATCATAGCATAGGTTGCTGTGGTGATTTTCCAGGCCAGTCTGACCCTCCAAATGTTGGTCGCTGTGGTGCATCTCCAGGCCAGTCTGCCCACTGTGTTTCTCCAGGCCAGGCTGCCCTTCCAAATGTTTGTTACTGTGATGTTCTCCAGGCCAGTCTACCCTTCCAAGTGGTGTACTCCCAAGGCAACCTGTAAGCGGTGTATCTTTCAAGCTATTCTATTAGTACCCTTCCAAATGTTGGTCCCAGCTGGTGCCATTTTGTCTATGCTAATGTGATATCATGTCATTGTTAGTGATTGTTCAATACAAACCACATGCAACGTGTGTTTACTTATTCGACCACACAAATGGGAATTCATTTTTACCTAAATTTGAGCAGTGTTTTATTTGGAATGGTCGTTTTAATTGGAATGTTACAATATGTATCCCTTTCCAAAATTTGCGTCCTACAGTGATTAGAAATTGCAGTACAGTGTTGATGTGATTTGGGTAGTAATGCAGTGGTAAGAAGGGTTTGTGAATGTAGATGTTGTAGGATTTTGCATTCAGGTGCAGGTCAGCAGTTTCATACTAACACCATCTATGTGTGTAACCTCTTCCTTTGATAAAATTTCCTAATCCAGTTAAAAAAAACTCCTATTGGTTTTTTTTGACCAATAGTAAAAACAAATGACATAAAATGGAATTTTTTTTTCTGAATGGATATGGAGGAACTTATGTTATCGGTATCTGTTTCTTCTTGGTTTATCTTCCATTTTTTGATATTATTTCCATGTGCAATTGTGTTTGGTGTCTAGGTGTACATTTTTTGTGTGTGTGTATAAGAACGCAAGCATACCTAGTAGTCCAATTACTCCATCATATGTAGCTGAAGTTATCCGGCTACTGATTGGTATGCACTGATGTTCCAGCTTTATATTATGTACCACACAGTTTCTAAACACTTTTAATGCCTCCACCTCCATATGGGGCCTACAATGTACCACTGCCTACTTGAAATTGCTTATCTGTGAATCACAGCACATGTTTACCTCACAGCTTGTAAGCCCTGCTTCCAAAACCCTGCCCACTGCAACCATCTCCCACCATGTGCGCATAACATGTATTGCTTGCATCAGAGTATACACATCTGACTGAACCATATTGGCCAAAATATGGTAGGCTGTGACTTATATATCTCGAGGCATTTTCAACTCCTCTAGCCTCTGGAGTTATGAGTAACATATCACACCATGTAATTCTGCACCAGTTGCAGTACCGCACACAAAGCACGAATCCATAGTGAACCTAAGGCTAAGCTCATGGAAATGATCTTACCCTCCATACTTGCTATGAACTTTGCTCTATATGTAATGGTTGTTTGGGTAAGTACAATTTGAAAATTAGGTAGCCTTCTTTGCATGCACTCAGATACACAAATGTATATCCTTTTTCTATATGTGAATCTAAATCAAATCCCCATCCACCACATGTTGCCAATTGATCCAGCAGTGAAATAACGCTATGATGGTAGCGCCTGGTTGCGGTGGCCATATTTAGTAAATGATTAGTTGAAGACAAACTTTGACTATTTCAGCGTAGTGTATCGCTGCAAAAGCCATCTGTGTTACTCAAATATCTGTCAAGAGTTAGACGTTCCTTTGCATCTTCAACAAGCCTAGGAAATGCCTTGTCCGCGAGGCAGTGCAGCTGGTCAGCAAAGTTGCCGCACTGCTCGCCGCCGCCTAGGATGAAACTCTGCCACATACAGCTGCCTTATGCTATTGGGTTTGAACCGTTTGTGCAGGGCCTCTTTCGCCATAGGCATAGCATAGTTTCCTTTGACATCTGCCGCTAACCGTCTCCAAGCGACCTGCACTTTCCCGATAAGATGGACTGGCAGGCACGTAAGTTTGGTGGCATTGTTCCAACCGTTCACCGTAGCTACCTCGACATGGTAGACCCAGTCCGTCCAATTGATCTCGCCTGAATAAGGTTCTGGGAAAATGAGTGGTCCCATTCGTGCGGTTCCTGCTGTAGGAGTCGCCGTGGTTCCTGCAGTGTTAGCGCTTGCCTGGCCTGCTGTTTCCGCTGTGTTAGTGCTTGCCTGGTCTTCCACGTCCAACATAGTAGTAGCCAACTATGTCAATGTAGTGACTGTCCAGGTTAGGGCAACGCACAATGTAATAAGAACTGACAACACAAATACATACAGAGAGTTTTATGCACAATAGTAAAGAACATCTGCGCAAGCTCAGTCTTTATAAATAGAGTTCTATTACAGTACTATGGGCTTAGGTTCAAAATGGCGCTTGCCACCTCAGAGAAACTGCTTTCGGATAGCTTAGCCAGTGCCACAATAGCCTGCACATTTTAGCTGATCACGCTAAGAAGAGCTGGTAACCTCTTGTCATTACTAACCTCATTGGCTGCAAAGTAAAATTTTGTCACTCTCCAAATAGGCCAATATTATCTCTTCCTCAGTCTGGAACACATCCAGACAGCCAAACTTCACCATCCCACTCTCGTTGCCAGTATATTGGATTGGGGGAAAGGGCATACTCAAATGCACTAAATAGAATAACGAATGACTCGCATTCTTGCACAATACAATCCATTGAGTACACCACACTATGGTATGGACTGAATTGATGGGATGAATGTTTATTCCTGCATGCCACAGGAAGGCCGAACTGCATTGCATTGGGCTGCTTGGATGGGCCAATCAGAGGTGGTGAATGTTCTGTTATCAGCCGGTGCTGATGTCAATAGTGAGACAAAGGCAGGTACATGTGCATATGCAAATTCTACTGGTGTGACTGCTACAAGTGCATGTATAAACATAGTTTGTTTATGATGCATGCATGTAAGAAATTCACTGGTAGCCATTCAATTTCTATTTTCCAGAGAGGTCTTCATGACATGGATTACTTCAGATACATTCAAAGTCACAGAATGCACGATCCTCACTAAATCTCTAATAATGCCATGTGACATTCACATATGACTACATAATATCATATTTTACGATGTATGCATGAATCAATGTCCAACACACTCTGCCCGTATTGAAAAAAATTATAAGCATGACGCAATTAATCACGTTAAAACCCACTGAATTGCATTACAACACAACACGTAACAATGAATGCCAGTTTAACACTTGTAACATGTAAGCATCTATTATATTGTAAAACTATATCTAGCATTGCTTTTATAAATTGAAGGGTTTTAAGCTCAAAGTTAATGTATCTTGATCAGTGTTTGTATTTTATATGCCCCATGGCTTTTATTGTCTATTTGCTACAAACTGAATATTACTTTAGTGGTGCCGTACTTTGCACTTTTAGGTTCTGGTGAGTATGCTGCTGTTTATTAATATACCCTTCATTTCTACTGGGGTCATTGCTTCCTGTTGTTGATACGTTGGGTACTAGTATCAGAGATAATACATTATCTCTACTACATCTATGGTAACATAGTTGACCATGTGTGTGTCATGTAATTGTAGCGGCAGCTGGTATAAAACGTATACTGCCCTCTTGCTATAAATGCCCTCAAGGCCATATCAATATACATGTATAGCCCTCACTCTGACTGCACCTCTTTATTTACTGATGCAGTCGCTCCTTGGGGGTGGATCCAGGATTTGGGGGCAAGGAGGGCTACAGTGACAGGCAAGGGCGGGGCAGGGCACGCCTATGTCCAGCAAGGGGCTGTGGGGGAGTGCTGTAAGGTCCCCCATCAAGGTCTGGGCCAGAGGCCCAGCCGCTTTGCAACTTTTGAACTTACAAGTCACAAAGCATAGCATATAATTGCGTAGAAACATGCTAAAAACGAACGATAGAATAGTGAATACGACAACAATTGCTTGCTTCTTCCAGACTTTCCACACCTACTTTCATTATTGAACGGCATAGCAATCAATATACGGTATACATACTTAAATCGATATATAGATCAGAATATTTAACTACATCCTGTGGGCTGTGAGATTTATAATCTATTTGAAGGATCGTTGCGCTAGCACCCTCTTAATTCCCCCTAAATCCGCCCTTGACATCGTGCATGTGCAAGTACCTGTTCATGTTGACCTGCTGCTCTCCGCCATTTCTATCCCAGCTTCTGCTCTCTCCTACGCATGGCTGTCAGGACAGCCAGAATCGTTTCTTGGAAAGGTATTTATTGCAATGTATTTCTTTACATTCAGTCTGTTGTTCCGTTAAAATGGATAATTACTGAGAACATGCAAAGTGCGGTATGAGGCCACGCACGTTACAGACAATAGGTTAGTGATGAATATGAGTAGCTGAGTATATCATAGGTCATCAGGATTGCGTAGGAGAATGTACCCCAATATGATTTACTGTGTCCATCTTGATATATGCAGCAGAAACACTGCCAGGCAGTAGACAAATTGAATGAGATCAAGACCTCAGTGTAGTGGTGCAGACTGGCTTGTGATTTGTCCTGGCTGCCTATACCTGCCTGGTGCCTTGCAACAGCTGAAGATGTGGTACTTCACTTTTGGCATGGTGTTTTCGAAAGTGGACCATCAGGTGTAGTGCAGATAATTACAGTGACGCCACATATTACGCTAATCGTACTACGCTACAATTATACTATGCTATAATTGTAGTACGCTATGATTGTACTATTCTATGATCATACTACGCTACAATTGCATTACATTAATTGGCACTTATTAAAACTGTAATGGTTTACCATGTTGAAATCCGGACTTGGACGATCGATAGAGCATTGACATAGTATATAATATATATATGGGACAGTTCATGACAAAATGGTCCTTTGCATATATATATATAGAATTCCGTTATGTTTGAATCGCTATAACTTCTGAACAGTTAAAGCTATCGACATCCTATTTTCAACACTTCATACACCATTTCTCTATGGTAAAATACATTTTGGGGTGTAACATTTGCTCTGTACCACTATTGCAACATTTGACACCCCACAGGGTTCAAACCCGCCATAACATTTGGTAGGAGTAATCAAATCACTTCAAATTCATTTTGTTAGCGGAGAGGTCCTATACCTATCGATTTGTCCTGTTCGTTAATTTTTATACCATCCCTTATGAAGATGCAGCAGCACGAAGTTGGTACAAGTTTTCCGCTCAAATCGTGCCATTGTATGTGTGTGAACCGCTTCCATTCACCAAATCACATGAAATGCAAAGACTTCCTGTGGGCTGAGACTTTGATAACTTATAGCCACACTATACCTATACTGCGCTGGGTAAGTATTGATCTATCGTCCCTGTCTGTCACAGTTTTTATTCGTTATGTTCTGTATATGTAGATAAACGATATGGCGACGTCCACTGAAGACGAGCTCGTAAGAGTTTTAATCCACGGACAAGTTTGAGCAGTACGAATATGATGATCGAACATTCGATTTGACGAGGATGGGGAGATTGAGAACGGTAGTGACATCGACGGTGGTCAAGGGAGTAAGCAGCCACTAATTCACTAAAGCCCCAGCAGCCCCACCCCCACATATTGGGCTAGTCCCCTCACTATGTTGCAAGTCCAGAAGATGCCATGCAGAGCCAGGAGCCACCAACCAACCAATGGGATCAGCCTCCGCAATACCAGCACTTGGAGACACTAGCCCTCTCGCTGCAAATGGAGTTGGCAGCCTTCACAATTTCAGGGGAGCCGTCATGTAGCTGAACCACCAGATACCAGACCCTGCACGGTGCCAGCAGGGGTGCCCACACAAGCAGGGGTCAATAGGTATGATGCCAGTCAGTGGAAATGCCAGGCCTCAGACTATAACTTATAGGGGAAGCCATGAACTACATGTACTGTACGTACACCTGCCCCCTCTCCAAACACTACCAGTGGAACCACTAGCTGCCCCACATACTGGGACCAGCCCCCATGACCCTTCTGCCCACTACTCACTGCACGTTTAGTCAATGGCCCAGGGAACAATGGGGTTATACCACTACCAGCTCCAACCATTAATGCAAGTGAACTTAATAGCCCTGCACTGCTAGTCCAGTTAGCACCAGTGGATCCATTAGATGGAGTTATCAGACTGCCAGCAGGGGAGCCACCAGCTGCCAAACACCTCATGGTCATTGGAGGTCCCCTCAATATTGCATGCTGGTGGAGACACCAGCTCTCACACTGCAAGTATAATTGGCACCCCACAGGGGAGCCATGAACTGGAGGCACACACGCCCCCAACTACCCATGGAAACATTAGCCCTCCTCACATGGCCATAAGTAACTTTCAAAGTTTGGCGGGGCTATAATGACTGGGGATGGGTGCGGAAGAAGGCGTGTCCCCTCCTGCCCACAGATGGGCCGCTTTAACTATTTCCACATCTGTTGTTAGCAAAAACTTAAGATCTTAGGGTATTTATAGCTGCATGTCAATGATATGATAGCAGATAAGCCCCCCACACCCCACATCCCCCCCCCCCCCCCCCCGGTGCGTACACGTGTTGAATTTATTTTTCAGCGTTACATACAATCAAGCTTGTTTATTGAACGTTCCCCTTGAAATGTGTACCCCATGATGAATGATATGTACCTTTTGCATGAAATTTGTAAACCGGCCTAAGCTGAGCTACACGTGCGGCACTTTAGCTACCCGAGTCGGGATTGAATCGAACCCCAATTCACCGTCATTAACATAGGCAGGAGGCGTATAGGCCAGGTTTGCATGGCAAATCATGCGGCGGATCGTTTGTCGATGTGCTACCTCGCTTCCTGAAGAACTTTAAGATTGACGTTAATTATACTCACTATCCTCATCAACCGCTATCAAGTTAATTCAAATTACACGTGATACGGTTAACTTTTTTTTTTCTCCAAGAAAAATCCGGGGCTCAAGCCCCCCCCCCCCCAGCACCCCCTTATCTACGGTCTTGCCTCACCTAGCAGCCCCCATATACCGGAACTAATCCCCCACAGCCCTATTTCCCACTACCTATCCTTCAATGCAAGTTGTGACATAGGCCCAGGAGCCAACGGGGCCATCTCCCCCCCCCCCCCCCCCCACACACACACACTAGAACCACTAGCCCTCTCACTGCAAGCGCACAATACCAGCCTTACACTGCACGTTTAGTCAGCTGTCCCCACGCAACTAGGCCCCCCCCCCCACACACACACACACTAGAACCACTAGCCCTCTCACTGCAAGCGCACAATACCAGCCTTACACTGCACGTTTAGTCAGCTGTCCCCACGCAACTAGGCCCCCCCCCCCTCACACCCCAACAGCCCTCTTACGTATGGAATAATCAGACTGCCAACAGGGGAGCCACCAGCTGCCACATTACCAGGGTTGAATACGGTCCTCACAAAAACCAGACCCTAGCAGGGTTCTCCCTAGGAAAAGAAAGTAGAGTGGCAAAGGCCGGGGGAGGGTGCGTGAAGGGGTACCCCTTCTGCCCATCAAGGGGGTATTGGGGGGGGGGGGGGGGGGGGGGACTGTGCCCCAGAGGTTTTTGCAGTGTTAGTGCTTAACCACTACCAAAACCACTAAAAATTTATAGACTGTCATGTATTATTATTTTTAAAGGTGTAAGTCAAATTATACAACTGATACATTATTAATGGGGATAGTCCATGTCATTTTTTAAATCAATAATCAGTATAATTATCATAGATGTGAGGCAATTTGTTCAGTGATACAAGAATCATACATGCATAATGAACCAGAGGACAGCATGCAAAGGTTAACTTGAACTGAAAAACAGTCGATGTGTTAGCCTTAGGTTTGGATTTTCCTATTTGTAATTGTGCTACATTTGTGATTCAAAGTCAAACTCATCAAGTGAAGGGCCTTCTATACTGAGGTAGAGAAATAGCTGGTAGATGGGCCCTCATAAAAGGTAGAGACGTATATGGCTCATCAGAGGTATTTAAGTAACTGGTAGATGGCTGTGCAAAGATTGTGATGCTATTAACAGATGGCTGGTCAGAGGTTGACAGTTTAGACTAGGGAGTAAAAAAAGGAGTAATCTTTCCATCTCTAGTCAGTTTCATTTCCAAGTATGCCTACTATGGACAAGCAACTATACGGGGATTACCGCAAATGCAACGCAAGAACGTAAAATCTCTTTTATCGAACAGCGCATGCTATAGTGTTTTTAAAAATTCGGTCGATAAAAAGTAGAGTTGCGCAGCGCCATTCTAAAAGGGCTTAGGAAGAACTCTGTGGAGTGGAACCATGAACTGGCGCCACACATACAACGGAGCCATTAGGCCTCACTGCAAGTGGGCAGGCCCCAAACACTGGGGTCAGCCACAATGGCCCCCTATCCTTAAGGCACTGCAAGTTGAGTCAGCAGTCCAGGGGCCAATGACATTGCGGAATGCAGAATACCATTTAGTTCATATACAGAGTGATTTTATCTGGGGTGGAAGTGAAGCCATGCTATCCGTGGTGAAATGGTTACCTGCCCTATTGTACTGATTGCTGGTGGTCTGCACCTGTGGTTGGTTTATATAGACTTGCAGAAAAGGGCTTTTTGAATATGCTTTGCTCCTAACTGGAAACTAGTGCTTTACATTGTAAATGTACATGTAGCAATACTTGTAAGAGCCATTTAGAATTGCACGCACAGACACAGTTACCATGTGGCACGGTGAAGGCATCAGAATTCATGTAGCACCACACAAGTGGAGTTAGCAGACCTACACTGTCAGAGATGTCACCAGCCATTACCAGTGTAACCCAGTTTCACCTGTGCTCCACTCCACTCCAGTGTGTGCATACAAAATACTAACCCTAAAAGTACAAGTGGATTTCACACTACCATTTCATAATCAATCCCCACACTTTTTTCTTTAACCTATGTCATTCATCTGAACCACTGTCCCATTAATTACAAGTTGCAAGACATACATGTTTGTAAACCACCCCTCGTTTATGATGGATCCCCCATGTAATCAGGAAAGACACCAGCCTGCAACTTGTAATATGGGTCCATTAAGTCCACTCGGGGGGCTGAAGAGGCAAGTACATGTAATGGCACGAAAATTACATAAATTGTACTACCTATTTAAAGGAATACAATTTACAAAATGCACATAGATCGATGAGACTTATAAGTGACAAGATGGTGGGCCAATACGAGATGTTCAGGCAAGGTGTTCCAAAAGGTACAACCCCAACAAGTAAAATGTAGTTAAAAATCATGGCGAGGTATAGAAAATGATCTGCATTTTTCAAGGGTTTCCTTGTGTAAGGTAGCTCAAATTGATAGTGTGGGGCTGGTTGTTTGGCCAGATCCTTATTGCCGGAGCCTCAGACCTAACTAGTAGTGTAGCGTGGTCCATTTGCAATGTGGGGCTAATAGTTCCACCATGTAGCTCCACTAGTGGTGATCAATGGGGAGCATGTGTGGCTCCCCTGAAATTGTGCTACATTAACCTGTGTGACGGCTCACATCTCCACACTCCACTGGTATAATATAGGGGCTGGACCCCTTGTTGTGTGGCTGCTGGTGGTTCTCCTGCTGTCAGTGCAGGGTTTTATAACTCTGCGGGTCTAGCTCCATTACAGTCAGCAGTGAAAGGCTGGTTTTACTACTGTGGCCTGTTTGCTTGGGGGCTGATGAATAACTTGCATTGTGGAGGGATTGGTGGCTGATGGCTCCTTTGCTGGCATGGTTCTATAGGTACTGTGAGAGTGGTGGGTGTGGCTGGTCACTGAATCTGCAGTGTGAGGCTATTACGTTTACTTGATGTGTGGTTCCACTTGAATTGAACTTGCAGTGTAGGATAGGTAGTGGGAGATAGGGGTGTAGGGGCTGGCCCCAGTATGTGGTGTCTGCTAAGTGAGCGCTAATGGTTCCATGGGGATAAGTTGGGGGCATGTGTGCCTCCAGTTCATGGCTCCCCTGAAATTGTGCGGGGTGCCGATTCTACTTGCAGTGTGAGAGCCACCAGCATGCATTATTATGGGGGCCCCCAATGACCCTGGGGTGTTTGGCAGCTGGTGGCTCCCCTGCTAGCAGTCTGATAACTCCATCTGTAATGGCTCCACTGGTGCTAATACTAGACTAGCAGTGTGGGCTATTAAGTTCACTTGCATTAATGATTCCAATGATACTATCTGCTTGTAGTGAGGGAGCTGGTAGGGTATAACCCTGTAGGACCCTGGGTCATTGACTCAACGTGCAGTGAGTAGTGGGCAGGAGGGCCATGAAGGCAGGTCCCTGTTTTTGGGGCACTTACAGTGAGAGCTAGTGGTTCCACTGGTAGTGTTTGGAGATGGGGCAGGTGTACATACAGTACGTGTAGTTCAGGGCTTCCCCTGACATTTGGGGACTAGTTGTAGTGTGAGGGCTGGCATTTTCATTGGCATCATACCTATTGACCCCTGCTTGTGTGGGCACCCCTGCTGGCACTGTGCAGGGTCTGATAACCCCATCCGTAAGTGAGCTGGTGGCTCCACTACTAGTAGTGTAGAGATGTTAAATGTAAGTTCACTTGCATCGTGAGGCTGTTAAGTTCACTTACAGTGATGGGGGTGGGGGGTGGGGGGATGGTTCTGCTGTGTGGGAATGGCTCCAGTGGCCCATTGGCCCCTTGAACTTGCAGTGAATGATCTCTGGTATGGTGCACTTGAAGCGAAAGCTGGCTGGTACGGACGCTGAAACATGCAGTGAAGGATATGTGGTGGAAGATACTACAGATATAGGGCCTCATATGCGGGGGCTGCTAAGTGAGGGCTAATGGTTCCCAGCAGGTGGCGTATGTGGCTACAGTTCATGGCTCCCCTGAAATTGTTGGTGGTGCCAATTCCACTTGCAGTTTGAGGCCTGGTGTCTCCACCAGCATGCATTATTGTGGGGGCCCCCAATGACCCGTGGGGTGTTTGGCAGCAGCAGATCTGATAACTCCATCTGTAATGGCTTCACAAGTGCTAACTGGACTTGCAGTGTGGAGCTATTAGGTTCACTTGCATTAATGGTTCCAATGATAACTGTCTGCTTTCAGTGAGGGAGCTGGTAGGGGTATAACGCCATAGGTCCCTTGGCCATTGACCCAACGTGCAGCGAAGGACAGGTAGTGGGCAAGAGGGCAGTGGGAGCTGGTCCCATAGTGTGGGGCAATTGCAAAGAGAGCCAATGGTTCCACTGGTAGTGTTTGGGTACGTACAGTACATGTAGTTCATGGCTTCCCCAGAAATCGTGGAGACTTCTCCACTGGCATCATCCCTATTGACCCCCAGATTGTGTTGGCACCCCTGCTGATAGTGCAGGGTCTGATAGCTCCATCTGTAAGAGAGCTGATGGCTCCACTACTTGCAGTGTGGAGGTATCAGATGTAAGTTCACTTGCATTGATTGTGCGGCTATTAAGCATGTTCACTTGCTGTGATGGGGGAGGGTGGTTGTGCTGTTTGGGGGATGGTTTCAGTGGCCCCATAGGCTCCTTGAACTTGCAGTAGATGGTATGGTGCACATGTAGTGAGATGGCTGGTAACACATGATACTTGCAGTGAAGGATAGGTAGTGCGAGATAGCGCCTTGTATGTGGGGGCTGCTTAGTCATGGTTAATAGTTCCATGAATAGTGGGGGCATGTGTGGCCATTTCATGGCTCTCTTGAAATTGTGCAGGGAGCCGATTCCACTTGTAGTTTTAGGGCCTCCAATGACCCTGGGGTATTTGGCACCTGGTGGCTCCCCTGCTGGCAGTCTGATAACTACATCTGTAAGGCTCCACTGGTGCTAACAGGAATTGCAGTGTGGGGCTATTAAGTTCCCTTGCATTAATGACTCCAGTAATACTGTCCGCTTGCAGTGAGGGAGCTTTTAGTGGTATAACACCATTGATCCCTGGGCTGTTGACTCAAAGTGCAGTGAAGGACAGGTAATGGGCAGGAGGGCCTTGGGGGCTGCTCCCAGTGTGTGGGGCACGCAAATTGAGGGCTTATGGTTCCATTGGTAGTGTTTGGACTATTTGTAGTGTGAGGGCTGGCATCTCTACTGGTATGTATTGACCCCTGCTTGTGTGGGCACCTCTCTGCTAGTGCAGGGTGGGTGTGGGGGGCTGGATCCAGGGGGTTCTGCTACATGTGCATGTAAGACGGCTCTTCTGAAATTGTGAAGGCTGCCAACTCCATATGCAGCGAAAGGGCTAGTGAGATGTCTTTTGAGCACCTCCTCCAGGATCTTGAAATGTTCTTCGTACGTTCATTGGAACACAGAATTGTGTTAGTGTTGTGAATGAACATATAGAACTATTTTAGCGCACTTATTTTTATACGTATATGCGCATGCGTGTATGTGCTGGCACCAGCCGGGCTGAAACCCATGTGATGTCCGGTGCATATATATGTAACTGTATGCATTGTAAGGATCACTTCTTTTTGGCTACTCACAACACTTGGCGTAGTCGACAGGATAGGATACTGTAGCAATGTCAAAGCTCGGCGAAGAAGGGGCAACTCCGAGAGAGGACTCTGCCGGAGCGACCCCAAGAGAGGAGGGCTCTGCGCTCACAACGAGGACCAGCCGACCCTTGGTTTCACCGGACATGTATTCTGGCGTACAGAGCTGGAGCGACTGGGTGGAGCATTTTGAGGCCACAGCTAGTGTCAATGGGTGGAGCGAGGTGACCAAGCTGCTATGGCTACCAGTTAGACTTACAGGAAAGGCGCAGACTGCCTGGAAAAGACTCACACCAGATGCTAAGAGTTCCTATGCCGCAGCAGAAGAAGCTCTTCAGAAACGTTTTGAACTGGAAAGTAAGCTGAAACTATATCTAGTTGAATTTCAGACGAGGCGACGGCGACCCAGTGAACAGTGGAACGACTTTGGTGACGAACTGCGCGTACTCGCTGATAAGGCTTTCCCGGAACTGGACGACAAGGCAAAGGAGCTACTTTCGCTTGAACGGTATCTCGGTGAGTTAGATAAACCCCAAATTGCTTTCACCGTCAGGCAGAAACAGCCGAAGACACTGGATGAAGCTGTCATGTGTACCTTGGAGATGGAAATATACCTTCGTGACTCCAGAGGGGCGAAAAGTGCAGTTGCAGCAGTAGAAGTTCCAGTGGTGGCAACCAGGACTATACCTGCTGAGCAAGAGAGTCTCATGAAAATGATGCAGTCACTTGTGGAAAGGTTAGAAAGATTGGAAGCGTCGGCGGGTAGAGTAGGACGAACAAGAAATAGGAGTGGGCGCGATAGAGATTCGAAAGAGCCAGTTATCTGTTTTAAATGTGGAAAGGAAGGTCACTGCTAGGGGCTGTGCTTCAGGCGAGCAAAGACGGCAACAGGGAAACTAGATACCTTCAACGCTAAGGACCAGGCGTGTGAGGGTAAACAAGTGGCCCAGTTAGAGTGAGATTTGTACAGTATGGCTGTTAATCCTACTTTGTCACATTGTGTTACAGCTATTGTTCATGATTTACCAATACAATTGATGCTAGACACTGGGGCAGCTGTTAGCCTGGTAAGAAAGGATGTTTGGGACAGACTGGGAGGCGCTGGCATTTTTGGACTGGAACCGTGGACAGGAAGACACCTTGTTGGAGTGGAGGGCAGTACAGTTCCTGTGCATGGTGCAACCACCTTGGAAATACAGTTGCATGCAGATAAGGTGGTCAGAGTTGACTTTGTGGTGGTTCACTCACTCAGGGTAGAGTCCATTCTTGGCTTAGACTTTTTGGAGGGGCATAACTGCGTTATTGATTTACCTCAAAAGGTGCTTTATGTAGCAGGGACTGCTGTTCAGTTGCAGCAATATGCTGAAGGCAGAGAGGAATGCAGCGTAGATGGGTGCAATGAGGTAAGTGTTAGTCTTACTGAAACAATCTGCATTTGAAGTGTGTACACTGGCCCATGTTTCTGCTGCATGCAATGGGGTGTGGTTAGTTGAAGGTTGTCGACCTGACTTACCTGTACTTGTGGCTGGGGCAGTAGTGAGCCCATCAGAAGTAGAGCCTGTGGGTTGTGTTCCAGTTTTAGTTTGCAACTCCTCTTCGACCATGGCAACTATCCACAAGGGAACCCGGATAGGCAGAGCAGCTCATTTGGATGCAACACTAGTAGCCTTTGTGACTGATACTGCTTTTGAGAGCCAAGAAGGGGACGGGCCTGTGGTTCCTGAAGGTAAAGCCAAAATGTTGTGGAAAATGGTGGAGGATTGTACTGCTGATCTGGGCGAGGAAGAAAGGGACATGTTGTACCATTTGTTAATGCTGTATGCAGATGTCTTTGCAGAATCAAACGATCTGTTGGGACGCACTGGCCTGGTGAAACATTCCATTGATACAGGAGACAGCCATATAGAAGAATGCCACCTTTCCGAAGGGAACAAGCCTACCAAATGATTGAAGATATGCTCAAAAGAGGCGTCATACAGCCCTCTTCAAGCCCATGGGCGTCGCCCGTAGTTATTGCACTGAAAAAAGACGGCTCACTTCGTTTCTGCGTAGATTTTTGCAAGGTAAATTTACTTACCTGTAAAGACGCATACCCTCTCCCCAGGATTGACGATTCACTGGATGCCTTAAGTGGCTCGTGGTGGTTCTCAACTCTCGATCTTCTGTGTGGGTTCTGGCAAGTGGAAACGGATGAAAAGGACAGACATAAAACAGCATTTTGCACACAAGACGGGCTGTTCGAGTTCAAAGTCATGCCCTTTGGGCTCTGTAACGCCCCAGCGATGTTTCAGAGGCTGATGGACCTGGTCCTGGCGGGGATCCAATGGAAAAGCTGCTTGGTGTACATAGATGACATCATAATCGTAGGCAAGTCCTTTGAACAGCATTTGCACAATTTGAAATTGGTTCTGGAGAGATTAAAGCAAGCAGGTCTACGATTGAAACCTTCCAAGTGCCAGCTGTTTCGGGATGAAGTGGTATTTCTTGGTCACATCATTTCAAGAGAGGGAATTCGTACCGATCACAGCAAAGTTGCTGCGGTGCAGAACTGGAAGACGCCAAATACAGCCCAGGAAGTGCGGCAATTTCTTGGACTAGTAGGATATTACAGGAATTATATCCCAAAGTTTGCCGCTATTGCTAGGCCACTACACCAGCTTACGGAGCGAGGTCGTGAGTTGAAATGGACAACAGAATGCATTCATGCTTTTGAAGAGCTAAAGTCGTGCTTACTAACCGCACCCATATTAGCGTTTCCTGACTTTACCAAACCTTTCATCCTAGACACAGATGCTTGCCAGTATGGCATTGGAGCTGTGCTGTCCCAGGAGCACGATGGGGAGGAAAAGGTGGTTGCGTATGGAAGCCGGGTACTTAGTAAGGCGGAGAGGAGGTATTGCGTCACGAGAAAGGAATTGTTGGCAGTCGTATGTTTCGCGAAACATGACCACAGTTCGTTGCAGTGGTTGTATAACATGAAGGAGCCTGAAGGACAGCTTGCCAGATGGCTGGAACAGCTACAGGAATACGATTTTGTGGTGATTCACCGAAGGGGGTCCTCCCATGAAAACGCTGATGCCCTGTCACGTGCTGGTTCAGCCAGTGGATCCGAACCCGAGTTGGATAACAAATCCTGCAGCAATGATGTGATGGTATCGACTGTCGAGCACCAGCAAGATGCAAAGACTCTTCATCAGCTGCAGGTGGAGGACGAAAATGTTGGAGTGGTGTTCAAGGCCGTAAGTAGCGAAAAAAAGGTGAGTCCGCAAGAGTTAGAAGGGAAATGTAAAGAACTGAGCATTTTAGTACAGCACTGGGAACAATTGGTACTAAAAGATGATATACTGTATAGGCGCTATGAAAACAACCAGGGTAAAATTCATTTGCAGGTGGTAGCTCCAGCAGCTATCCGAAAAGATATATTGAGGCAGTTGCATGAGGGAGTAATGGGTGGACATTTGGGAGAAGCTAAAACACTAAGTCGTCTCAAAGAACGGTTCTATTGGCCGGGACATGCTAAGGATGTGCAGGAGTGGTGTAGTACGTGCTCTAAATGTGCCGGAAGAAAAACACCATCACAAAGAAACAGAGCACCTCTTTGTGGCGTTAGTACCGGGTACCCTATGCAAATAGTAGCCGTAGATATAGTGGGACCTATATCTCCCGGGGAGACCGCCAATCGGTACATACTTGTGGCTTCAGATTACTTCACCATGTGGGTGGAGGCTTAAGCCATACCCAACCAGGAGGCTGTAACGGTTGCAGATAAATTAATTGACGAGTTCTTTTGTAGATTTTCTATTCCTCTACAGCTCCATTCCGATCAAGGACGTCAGTTTGAAGCTGACGTTATGAGAGAAGTGTGTCGTCTGTTGCAGATTAAAAAGACCTGCACAACGCCATATCACCCGCAGTCGGACGGTCTGGTTGAACGCTTGAACCGTACGTTGATTAATATGCTGGCCGCAACTGTTCATGACCACCCCATGCAATGGGAATTGCATTTAAAGAAAATGTGTATGGCGTATAATACCTCAGTTCATCCCTCTACAGGATTTTCGCCTTTTTACCTGATGTTTGGTCGTGACGCAAAGCTCCCAGTAGACATTGTGTATGGTTGTGCACCCGAGGAACCTTTGCCTCAACACGAGTATGCAAGGAGATTGAAAGACACCCTTCAAAAGGCTTTTGATGTTGCTCGAAGAAACCTGAACACTAACACAGAAAGGATGAAGGATTTCTACGACCAAAAGATCCATGGAAAACCTTATGACCCAGGTGGCTTGGTGTGGCTACACAACCCTGCTGTTCCCAAAGGAAAATCCAGGAAGCTTCATTCTCCCTGGTCGGGACCTTATAAGGTGGTAAAACGACTCTCTACAGCGGTGTACCGGATTCAGGATCAATGAGGGATCCAGAAGAAGACGTAGGCTGGTGGTGCATTTCGATCGCCTTAAACCCTGCCCTAAGGGTATTCGTTTTGATGACGTTGATTCCAATGACATAAATCGTCAAGAACCAGAGCCTAATGCAACTCAGGAACACTCCAGAGGTCCAAGACGTCCGGGAACGACATTGCAGCTGTTTGACGTGGATGATGAGGTTGAACGGGAGGAACCGGCAGTTCACCGTAACGAGAACAGCAACCGATTGAGGCACCAACCCAAGTTGAACAGCCAGCTGAACCTACTGTGGCTGCTGGGGAGCCTCCGCCTCGAAGATATCCGACGCCCACCCGATCGGTTATAATGCATCCAGACCGGTGGCCTCCTCTTTCAAAGGAGGGGGTAGTGTTGTGAATGAACATATAGAACTATTTTAGCGCACTTATTTTTATATGTATATGTGCATGCGTGTATGTGCTGGCACCAGCCGGGCTGAAACCCATGTGAATATATATGTAACTGTATGCATTGTAAGGATCACTTCTTTTTGGCTACTCACAACATTAGCATCTGACTCTGCCCATTCTTCAACTTCATCAGTCTGGTAGCCAGAGCTTTGTGGCTGCCTCCCACTCCTTTTTTGCATCAGTTCCTTGGCCATATCTGTTCTTTGAGGTACTTCTATAATGCTGAAATTTATCCGAAGTACAAAATGACCTTTACTGCATGTGATAGTAAAATTTACCACCGGTTCCTCTAAAAATACTGCTTTGAAGGCAATTCATCGCTTGAAGGACTATGTAAGAAATTCACTGGTAGCCATTCTGAGGTCTTCATGACATAGATCACTTCTGATATACTCAAACACAGAACACTTACCTCGTTCTTCACCATATCTCTAATAATATCAGGTGACATACACACATGATTATTACATAATATCATTGTAGTAACTCGGCTAAAGTACCAATTTTAATCTGTCAAAATCCAATGCGGCAACACTTAAATACTAGCATGCGCATGCGCGTTGCATAATATAATACATCAGTTATCACATCTTTCTTCCTTCTCAAGAAAACCCTGCTTGATACCGTTCAGGCTGCCGTCTGTTCCTGCTGGGATATCTTCGGTCTGGTGCTTGTTGCACGATGACTGGTGGGCGGGATTCTTGATCTATTTCTTCGTCAATCTCAGGCTCATCGCCCACCACTGAATTATTGGCATCTTCCTCTTGCTCATCTTGCGCTCCATTATTGAGTTCTGGATCTTCTGCAGCCACATCAGTCGATAATCTGTCTCCCATCCACGTATCATCAGCCTCGCCTGCTCGCTTCCTTAGTTGATCTTGGTGTCTTCTGCACACAATCCCATTTTCTAACACCACATCAAACGATAATGGCCCCTTGCATTTTGTGATTTTCCCAGGCACCCATTTCCATCTGCCCCCCCGCGCATAATATTTCACATATACGCTTTCCTGTTCTTGAAAACTCCTTTCAACTGCATTGGTATCGTGTGCTGCCTTTTGTCCCTGCTGCCTCCTTTCCACTCTTTCCGCTAAATTTGGATGCAATGCATCTAAACGGGATCGGAGCCTTCTGCCATACAGAAGTTCAGCAGGAGAGACACCAGTGGTCGTCTGGGGGGTTATTCTGTACTGAAATAAGAATCTTGCCAACTTATCTCTGAGTGTTCCAGTTGTCATCTTCTTTACTCCCTGCTTCACAGTTTGCACAGCCCTTTCTGCCATTCCGTTAGAAGACGGATGATGTGGTGCTGACCTAATGTGTGTCACACAATTATTTTTAAGGAAGTCATGAAACTCCCTGCTTGAAAAACATGGCCCATTATCCGTCATCACTGTTTCTGGTATTCCAAACCTTGAAAATATTGTTCGCAGTCGCTGGATAGTTGCCTCTGCAGTAGCATCTTTCCCGACCTCCACTTCGATCCACTTTGAATGAGCATCGATCACCACCAGCAACATCTGCCCTTCGACAGGGCCTGCATAATCTATGTGTAATCTTGCCCATGGTCTGGTAGGCCAACTCCAAGGTTGTAAGGGAGCCACTGGTGGTGATGGTCTTGCAGCCTGACACTGAGGACATTTGGAAACCAGCATTTCAATATCTTTATCTATTCCCGGCCACCATACAAATGTTCTAGACAAGCTTTTCATTCTAGATATTCCTGGGTGTCCCCCATGCAACTCTTGCAATACATAATTTCTTCCTTTTTCTGGGACAACCACCCGATTACCCCAAAGGATACAACCATCATGAGTTGATAGCTCCATTCGACGTTGCCAGAAAGATAACAGGGTCTGTGATGCCTCTGAAGGCGGATGTAGTGGCCACCCTGCCAATATATACTGCAATACTTGTGACAAGATTGGATCTTTCTTAGTCCAATGCTTCACTTGTGAACAGTCTACTGGTGAGTCCTTTAGACTTTCAAAAAGTAGGACCAATTCTGTGGGTATTTCTTCTTCCTCTTCAATTTGCTTCCCGTCCATTGGTAGCCGGCTCAATGCATCTGCATTACCATGCTCTTCAGTTTTCTTGAAAACCAACTTGTACTTGTACACTGCTAGAGTCATTATCCACCTTTGTATTCTCCCTGACACCTGCATAGGGATTCCCCTTTGGGGGTCAAATAGCTGCAACAATGGTTTGTGATCAGTTACAATTGTAAAATTTCTTCCATATAAATACAAATGAAACCGCTTTACACCAAATATGCAAGCAAGCCCCTCCTTTTCAAGTTGTGAATAGTTTTTTTCTGCACTAGACAGTGTACGAGAAGCAAATGCAATGGGTCGCTCTGTACCATCTGACATTTTATGGGACAGTACGGCACCCACACCATAAGATGAAGCATCACATGCTAAAATCAATTCCTTATTGGGGTCAAAATGTACAAGTACCTTGGCAGACAGTAGCAAATTCTTTGAGTTCTCAAAGGCCATTTTCTCCTTCTGTGTCCAATTCCATGGAATCTTAGCCTGCAGTAGCCTGTACAATTGTGCCAGCATGGTTGCCATGCGTGGAAGAAACCGAGAGTAGTATGTCAGAAGCCCCAAATACGATTTTAACTCTGTTATATTCTTAGGCTCTGGTGCATTCTTCACTGCTTCTACCTTTTCTGCCAAGGGATGAATACCATTTTTATCAATTTTGTATCCCAAATACACAACTGACTCCTGCAAAAAGAAGCATTTTCTTTGTTGAGGTGAATACCAGCTTCTTTTAACTTATACAGAACTTTTTCAAGTGTCTCCAAATGTTCTTTGTCAGTACTGCCTGCTATTAAAATGTCATCAATATACACAATCACCTTTGGGATCCCCTGAAGTACACTGTCCATTATCCTCTGAAATATACTAGGAGCTGATGACACCCCAAAAGGCATCCTAGTATATTGGAATAATCCTTTATGTGTATTAATTACCATAAATTTTCTGGAAGCCTCATTCAGTTGGACCTGCAGATATGCTTTACTCAAATCTAACTTGGTAAACCTTTCCCCACCTGCCAATGAGGCCAATATATCTTCAATTTTTGGCAGTGGATACCGTTCAGTTTCTAAGGCCTGGTTTACAGTTAGCCGGAAGTCACCACATATTCTAATAGATTGATCAGGCTTCACCACAGGAACAATTGGTGCTGCCCACTCCGACAGTTCAACTGGTTGTAATATACCCTCTTGAACTAGTTTATTTAGTTCTTTCTCAATCTTTTCTTTAATGGCATATGGCACTGGTCGAGCTTTGCAAAATCGAGGTACTGCATTTTCTTTCATAACTAGTTTTGCTTCATAGCCTAGCACTGTACCTAGCCCTTCCTTAAACACCATTTCATACTTTGTCAATACATTTTCTAATGAAGCACCCTTCTGTATAACAAACAAAGACTTCCAGTCAATCCTAAAGCGGTGTAGCCAGTCTCTCCCCAAAAGTGATGGTCCTGCTCCCTCCAACATAATTACTGACAATTTATCTGTTTGGTTATTGTACTTCACGTCTGCTTCCCATTTACCTATCACTTTTAATGACTCACCAGAATATGTACACAACCGAATTCCTGACCTCTCTAAGACCTTCCCTGACCATAGGCGCCGGAATGTTGATTCCGAAACAATAGATACAGCGGCTCCTGTGTCTAGCTCCATTGTGACCAATACTCCATCGATAGACACCTGCAATTGAATGGGTTCATTATTGATTTTGCACAATACACCTTGTATACGCAATTGTTGGAGTGCGTTAGTACTGTCTCCTTCCTCCTCTAGGTCTTCTGACTCCTCTTGCAACACCTGTACTCCTCGCCGAGATGGCTGCATTCCCCCAGCCTTCGCTTGTACTTGTTTACACGCCCTCCGAATATGACCTCTTTTGCCACACCCAAAACACTCAGCACTTCGATGTGGGCACTTATCAGGAGCGTGGTCCCTCCGCAGACACCTGTAACACCTCGGGGTTCCAGTTCCAGGACCTGTTCTCCACTGAGGTCGTCCAGGAGTTACAGCATGTACCTGTTGGTTTTGGTGCTCGGCCAACTCCTGAGAGCGTCCACTGTGTATTTCTTTTGCGCACCGTTCTGCCACTTCGCAACCTTGGGAAATCTTAAGGGCTGAATCAAACGTCAAATTTACCTCAACTAAGAGTCTCTTTTGCACTCGCTCGTCGTTAATGCCACATACTAGTCTGTCTCGCAGCATATCGTTAAGGGCATCACCAAACTCACACTTCCGAGCTAGCTCCTTAAGCTGCGTTACGTACACACTTACCGACTCGCCTTGTTGCCTGACCCTGCTATGGAACCTGTACCGCTGGACTATTACCGGCGGCTTGGGACTTAAATGCTCTGCCATCAATTTTATCAGTTCATCGTACGTCTTGCCTCCCGGTGTCTCTGGCGCAACCAGACTAGCTAGCGTCTGGTACGCTTTCGGCCCTATGGTGGAAAGAAGAACTGAGCGCTTCTTACTTGCATCACTCACTCCGTTAGCCCCGAAGAAGTGCCCAAGCCTTTCGACGTATTGTGACCAGTCTTCCTCCCCCTCCACATATTCTCCAACCGCTCCAAAGAGTGCCATGAACACCCTCGTCGCCAGTTATGTAGTAACTCGGCTAAAGTACCAATTTTAATCTGTCAAAATCCAATGCGGCAACACTTAAATACTAGCATGCGCATGCGCGTTGCATAATATAATACATCAGTTATCACAATCATTGCTTATGATGTGTGCATTGAATGATTGTCCAACAATTTGCACATAATTATGATATTGCACATTTCTACACATGCAATGCAATGAAATTCTTTTAAAAGGACAAATGGACACCTGCGCATTGGGCAGCATTTGCGGGACACAAAAATGAAATACTTGCCCTTGTAGCTGCAGGAGCAAACATTGACTGCCAAACAGAGGTGCTGTCCCTTAATGTGTATTCAGTGATTTGCTAGCATCCTCATTGGTAGAGTGGGGGAACAGCTCTCTATTACAGTTCTCTCAATGGCCATGAAGATGTTGTGAAGGCTTTGCTGGATGCAAGTGCCAAAGTCAATGTTCAAGCCAAGGTAGATGTAAATTACACTGACAAGAATACAGTAAAATGTGCATGTACATGTAAGTAAGATACTGGCACGAGGTTGTCAGTGAACAACATGTTCAGTCACTTTGAACTGCTTTAATATATAATCTCCAGCTTGCAGTCCTTGTTTAAGCACTTACAGTAGCTGTCACAAAAAAGTACATGTAACTTTATGTCGCCTGCAATTTACACTGGCGTACTGTATACGTGGGATTAGCATAACGTTATTGGAGCATAGCGTTTTACAACAAAACCTCTGCAGCAGTTATGCACCTTTGACATGCCCAGATAGATAAACCACAAACCACATCTGGCTACTTACATAAGCTAGTGTCAGGATCGAGTCTGTGATAATTTATGTGAATTGAATAAACTTATAGTATAGATTAGGCGTGAGCATAGTGTTTGTGTAGGAATGACAAAGTTTATTTCAAAAGAACATGTAGCTTGTCACATAATTTGACTGCTACTGTAATTAAGTACACTTTTACGGAATTTCCATGTTAAAAGCATTTTATTACATTTTCCTGTTGCACCTAGATCACGTCATCTATTTGAATTGATTGTCTCTAGTTTATGGTAATTTTTACCACTTGATAGTGGAAGTGGGCTTTTTTTAACAATGACTTTCACACAGATAATAGACGAAATTATGAAAGACAAAGTACTATAACTAGTTTTTTACTTTGTTTTGGTCTAGGAATTAGCAAAATTAAAGTTTAAAGCAGATCATTTCCATAGGCTGTTTTGGACTTAAGGGTTGTAAACTTTTTTCTGCACTGGAGCTCATTGTTGGTAAAATTGGAATTCTATCCCAGATGCGCCCTACAATGGCCTTTCCTACATCTACATGTAGAAGGCTGTGCAAACCTAATAGAGTGAGTGTACTTATGCATAGCGTACAAATGGCTTGCAACCCACTCTCACATATGCTATTTTCTTTGCATCATTAGCACCGTAACATACGTATGTGTACCAATATTTAATACAGCTGCAAACAATTGATACTCACGAGAACTTTCACATAACATGTGGGCATATCTAAACCTGTGGTTGAGTGGTACTGTACATAGACATGTGTGCAATACTAGAGCTTGCACTTCGTTATGATATATACCCTGGTATAACCACAACAGGTATACAGCTAGTTAAATACATAGTAGTGTAATTGCATGATGTCATGCAAGCACATTTGCACTTTCCACACCATTTCCGTCATCTTTGCTTAGCTTTTCTATTCCACACATCATTTCACTTAAGAAATTGGCGGTTGTACTGAGTGGTTACTGGAGCTACAGTATAATTTAATA
The DNA here is from genome assembly GCA_949361645.1 of Spongilla lacustris. NCBI lineage: Eukaryota > Metazoa > Porifera > Demospongiae > Spongillida > Spongillidae > Spongilla > Spongilla lacustris. The sequence continues at coordinate 4,196,821 of OX442421.1, read as the reverse complement.
TTTTCACAAAACTGGATGATTGAGCATTACCTGTGTTTGTGTGCATTGAAAATCAATCAATGATGATTGTAGTCACTAAGCTGATCTCATTGTTTTAATACCTCAACACCATCCTGAAAGCGGATCTAGTGGGTAACCATAAGTATAATTACTATCAATACCCCAGTCACGTGCGCATAAACGTGCTTCATGCTTTTATGTAGTGCTTCTTGACGATACATTGTTTAAAAGCATGCTTTGTATCAGAGGCCTCCAAAGATAAATTAGGTAATTTAATGTGGGGGTGGAGCATGCATGTGTTTATTGAATTCATACAATGACATCGTATAAGCGACAGTGATGCGTACATGAACGAACCTAAAGAATTGTATGGCGATACAGTAACATTAATCGTGTAGTACATCCCATGCATGGGGGAGGGAGGGGGGGGGGGGGGGGGGAAATACTTCTGCCCAGTTCCGACACCTGTATCAGTATTGTGGTTTGATTGTTTGAGGATTGTGCTGTGGCCGACCAATGCGCTTACGGCCATCTGTGACTTGACTAGCATTTATATACATGCCACAAAGCAGTTTTCTAGTCAAAATAGTGATGGGTTTCAAACTGCAGGCTATAGGTCTGTTGATGTGTCTTAATTTATGCAGCTGTTGTATATCCTGCAGGATGTACAGGGGACGAAATAGTCTAGTGTAATATTGTTCAATGCTTGAAGTAGATCATCTGAATATGATGCAAATTTTAAGTGGCTCAAGAATCAAAGTAACTGAATGCACTGACAGATGAAACAGCCATTTAAATCCACAACAGCATGGGAACAAGAACGTATTCTTAACGGTTTCCAATCCCTCTATTATGTATGGATAAATTTGGGTATGTTGCAAATTTTTTTGCATGCACAAAGTGGATGCCCCTTACCCCAATCAAGTATATATGTGGGCACCCTCGCCGAATTCCTGTATCCCCTACTGATGCTTATTTAAGGGTGATCCTTAATCGAGGATGCTGGAGATTAAAAACATAAGCTCCCTCCTCAAAAAGGGCATTTAGAAAAAAATGATTGTATTTCCAGATCGTGTACATGCTGCTGTTGATCTTACAACTAGCTTTGCAAAATTACGCTTACTAGCTCTGCTTTGCTCTTGCAGATCTAAGTACTAGTGATGTTTGAATTGCCATTGACATGGTGCCAATTAAGAACACTGACCCTTGTAGCGAAGTGTACAATTTACAGTGAATGCTAATTTGCAGCAGATACAAAAGGACTAAGAAAATGACATTATACAATACTTAAGGGTATACATCTATGTAAAATTATTCATAACCTACAGTGGAAACCGTGCTAGTTGAGTATATTTTTTCCCCCTAGGTCTTCAATGTGGTTTATCAATAATGGTTTGAGCTATTTGAATTCTAATAATGCAGTTTTGATTGGCAAGGAAGTTTTCATAAAGGGTTTGAAATTGAAGCTTGTCATGTAACATCTTGCTTTCTATATTGGGGAATTTGTGTTCCTCGTTCAGCAAAACATTTCAAGATTATTTCTCCCCCATTTCGCTGGGAAACAGATCAGGCCGAACGTTGGCATGTAACTACCCTGCATAAAGCCATACCACATGGCTGGGCCAACTGTTGAATGCAGTAAAGAGTTCGAGAACCGTAGCTGCAGATGTGCTGTTTTAGGGGGGAAACGCATCTAGCTGATTGCCTCGTATTGTGTTGTGTTTAGGCTACCATATTTAAATAACGCATGGAAGACAGGTATCTATATCTGAAACGCTCGTTTAATGAAAAGTTTTGTTTTCACTGCAACTAAAAAGTTTGTTTGGGTATTAAAAGTTAGCCATTTTCGGATGAATAACTTTATATTTATTTACATTATTGTAGTATAATGGATACATAATATAGCAAGCATGTAACACAAAAACAGTTCAAAGGGGCTCGATCCTACTAAGGATGGCCGATGCCACTGATTTTACAAGGCAGGTGTTAAGTCTGCCATACAGGTCATGAATGACGACAGACTTTGGCTTGGAGCAGGTGATTGCTAGCTGCGGTGCCAACTGAGCAAAACTCTTCACAGCCTCTTGACCCCACGCACCATAGGTCTCAACAACCAAAGGGATACAAGCCCATCCTAAATCCTCACACTTGCCATCATTGCGGTTATGCTTCCTTATCTCAGAGGCCTCAGCAGCTACTCCTGAAGATACTCCCACTTCCGACAAATTAAGTGAATTAAGCGGTGAGGTAACTGAAAAGTCAAAAGCTGCAGGCTTGCCTTGTGACCAGTTGTGGACAAGAACATCCGCCGGTCTTGTGTGGTCATGATCTGGAGTTAGGTTATTTCCTACTTCAACTTTGACACTTAGGTGTGCCAAACGACAAGAATCAGCAAAAACATCCCTCAACAAGTTATGACGATGTACAACATCTCCCCCTCGTTTGCATGTGGTAGCATGATGGCCTAGGGGATCTAGGATGGAATCTGGGCAAAGGGAACACTGTGAGCCACCTGAAGTGTCTAAGCCTAGCCACCATTTGAGAGCAACATGGTACTGGTTTGGCTCAAAGTGGAGGCCTAGACCTTCTGAGGGGACAACTGAAAGCCACGAGGAAGAATGAGGGACAGAGATGGATAGAAGGCGTGCCCTATCCGCCACTGATGACACGTTGAAAAGGGCATGGAATTGAAAATCATCCAATTTTGAGGATAGAGCCCTTTGCCTCAAAGGGGAAGTTAAGATGGAATCCAGTGAAATTAAATCAGAAGAAGCAACACAAGTGTTAAATATATCAACTGCATGGGCAAGGTGGGTGTGTGATTGGTGGCCATACCCTGATGAACAAACAGAGGCATTGTAAGCGGCTGGTGCATGAAGCACAAGAGACCGCAGACCTAAGCCACCTTTACTGAGGCTCAGCTGGGCCTGTTTCCAGGAGAGGTCTGTCATGTCAACTGATGTACTCTGTGACAGGCAGTTTCTAATGTCTATGTCAAAAAGCTCAAGTGCCTTGAGAGAGAGGGATGGTGGTGTTGCCCGAGCCAGATGAGCTAATTTACAGAAGCCACTACAAGTGCAGAGGAGCATCAATGCTACTTGAGGGTCATGTGAGCCTACTTCCTCAAGCTGTAGCATGAGTTGTTTAGCTAAGTTGTGCTTCTGTGAAATATAGCTGGTACAAAAGTCAAGGTCACCAATGGGAATCCCTAAGATTTCAAGGTTGGGCTGGTGTGACTGCTTCATTGATGATGGGAATAGGCTTAGGTCACCACAACAAAAAACTTCACACTTAGGTATGTTGATATGGAGGCCCAAGGAAGGACCCTTTTCTTCTAGAATGGCAAGTACTCTTCTTACCTCTGTGCTGACACCAGCCACAACCCCATCATAACAACAATAACAACAGCAGTAACAAGATTTATTGTAGTTATCATTGTCACGATAGAAGACGGACAAAGCAATCAAGGAAGCTGAATATAGTTCTTTTCAATACCAATTACAATCCAGGCTGCCACTAAGAGCCAGCAGAGATGTACCACTACTTTAGGAAGGCTTTTAAACCAACAATTGGTATTAATTAGCTACAATGATCTTGCAAAGCTTCCTCTCGATCCTGTTGTCTCCCAGGCAGTAACGCATCTTTTCACAGTGCTAGTACTAATTAGAAACATCTTGCTGACCATACATTTTGCATTGGTTGAAGAAGTTCCCTCGCTCATGCAACTTTATAGTATTGTAATTGGCCAAGATTTATAGCAGATGCACTAGGTACAGTCTGACGTATTATACATACAAAAATGATCATGGGTGTGCGTGTGACAATCTATTACAAAATGCTCCATCAGAATATTGTTCTGCACAAGCGCAGACTATTGAATCCTGTATTACACTGCTCCCTTTCGTTTAGTGTTCCACGTATATTCCATAGTGCTGCTGCATGCGTTGTCGATCTTGGACTGGATATCAGCATGTTCAGGTGGTGCAGGTGGAATTGCAATTTCTGGCACTGCTGCCTCTTCTTGCTCTGCTGGTTCTCCTTGCCCAGCTGGCTTATCGTGCTGCTCGTCATCACTGTCAACCAGAGTTCTCTGGAAGCTATGGTTTCTGGGTTGTCATTGGATACTACACATGGCTTGAGCCTGTCAAAATGAACAATTGTTGTTTTTCTCCGCCCTTGAAGAGTTTTGATTTTGTACATGCTCTCGCCCAGTCGTTCCATGACCTTAAAGGGTCCTTTCCAATGGTGGTGTAATTTTCTGGATTGACCACGAGGAACAGCTGTGGAGTGTAGCCACACCAACTTGCCCAGGCTAAATGACTTCCCATGTACTTTTTTGTCATACAGCTCTTTCTGCCTCCAATGAGTATGCTTCTTGCAAGCTGTCTTTCGCATACTCTGAGATAGTGTGTGACTCCATCTGATTTGTGCAGCTTCACCTGGCATCTGAACATCAAGAAAAATGGAGTAAATCCTGTGGAGGAATGGATACTGCAGTTGTAATCCAGACAAAGTTTACATATGTGCTGCTGCCAATCAGCTTGACGGTTGCCAACTGCAGTGGAGAGCATATCCAATAGAGTCCGATTGAACCGCTCCACCATTCCATTACCCTGCGGATGGTACGGCGTGGTGCATGTTTTTCTGATCTGCAACAGTTCACATGTCTCTTTCACCAAATCAAGTGCAAGTGGAGAGACAGCTGCAACAGCTTCAGCACGGTCTGCATGGCGTACACACCATCAGGGTCTTGTTCCTGTGGGGACACAGTGCTTTTAATTCTGGCCATGAGCTTGGGAGTCTATTTGGGGGCTTGACAATCTTCCACTTTTGTGCCTTCTGGAAGTGGTTCAGGAACAGCTGTTTCACTTGGTGGGACCTTTTTGAGTATTACTTCATTTTCAGGTAGTACTTCAGCTTCTGTTTCCCCTTCAGGCAGTATTTCAGGTAGTTCCGGCTGTGCCTGAGGAAGTTCGATCTCTGTAGACTCATCTTTTGTCCTAGTCAAGTCCATTGGAACCAGATGTTTACGATTCGGCCTGAGATCTCCATTGTCAGAATGTACAATATATGACCACTTCAGCTTGAACAGTACCACTTGCTGAAGTGTCAGGTAGCCAAACCTCTTCTCTTTTCTGCAATGGCCTTGATGATGTTGCTTTGCAATGTGGATCAAAATTCAGCTTCATCTTTCTACGTCTTTTCTCCTCCTGCATCAAGGACTCAAATTCTGCCTCAAGGACTCAAATGGTGGAGCTTTTGGCATCAACAGAGTTTTGATCACTGGCAATGTTGGCTGTAATTTTCGGCCCATTGATAGTTCAGCTGGGCTGTACCCATTCTCCAGTGGCGTTGTTCGGTAAGCTAGAAGACCCAGGTATGGATCACTGCATTGCTTTTATGGTCTTCACTGCACTTTCTGCTTCTCCATGTGCTTGCAGGTATCGTGGGCTACTTGTTATATGGTTGAACTTGTATTCTCGAGAAAACTTAGCAAACAAAGAGGATGAGTATTGAGGACCACTGTCTGATATGAAGACCTCTGGAATGCTGTGACGGGCAAAAATTGACCTCAAATGAGTCACTACATCAGTTGAGGTGGTGGAAGAGAGCTTTGCAATTTCAATGAATCGAGAGTAGTAGTTTACAACAACATTCTTATGCCAATCAAATAAGTCCGATGCCACTTTCTGCCAAGGGTAATCTGGAAATGGGGTTGGCATCAAAGGTTCAGTGTGCTGCTGTCGATGTTGGCAGCATACTTGACACTGCATGATTACTTTCTCCAGATCTTTAGACATACCTGGCCACCAAACACATTGCCTCACTCTCTCCCTACATTTAGTTAGACCCTGATGACCAGAGTGTATCCTGATCAAAATGTCTCCCTGCAGCGGTGATGGTATTACCAGCCGACTAGCACGTAGCAATAGTCCATCATGGTAATACAATATGTCAGGCAAAGGCAGCTGTCTCTTCTTCAAATACAGCATCTGATAGGTCTTGGCCTTGGTTGACTGCTGCTCGAGAAAGTGTGTCAGCAATGGAAAGGTCTTTACCTGGAGCATGGGACATTGAATACGTAAACTGCATCAAAGACAAAATCTTTGGACTCGAATTGGCAATTCCTCTAGACATTTCTTTGGAGTGAGCAAAGGTACGAGTGGTTTGTGGTTCGTCTCAGTATGGAATTGCATTCCTGTCAAGTAATCCGAAATCGTTCACAAGCCCAGGTGACAGCTAACGCTTCCTTTTCTATTTGTGCATAGCGTTGTTCGGTTTCTGATAATGCTCAAGAGATATACAAACTGTAGGCAACTGGTCTTAATACTCTTGAAGCTTGTTTTTGTTGCAATACTGCTTCCAGACCATACGAGGAGCATCTGCTGAAACGCAGGTTTCATACGCTGCATTGTACATTGCCAATACTTGTGTAGAACTTAGCTTTGCCTTGATTTTATCAAATGACTCTTGCTGAGCTGAACCCCATGCCCACTGGTTCTATGAACTCAGCAACTCTCTTAACAGCTTAGTTTCATCAGCGAGGTGAGGGGAGAATTTACTGAGTTGATTCACCATTCCCAGAAACCTGCGGATTTCAGTAACATTTGTTGGAGCTGCCATGTCTCTTATTGCTTTTATCATGATCTGAATCAATGCCATTCTCATCAATGATTTGTCCCAGAAACTTGATCTGTTTTTTCCAAACAAACATTTTTCTTCGTTGAGTGTCACTCCTGCTGATTGTATCCTGCCCAATACTGATATCAAATTCTGGTTATGCTCTTGCTCCTTTTTGCCATGGACCAAAATATTAAAACAATATCTGCCAAAGGGTGTGATGAACGTTGTCAACAGAGTAGACTGTCTGCAAAGAGGGATTTGCCAGAATCCTGAATTTGCGTCCAGTTTTGAAAACAACTTTGCTTCATTCAACTGGGCTAGAGTTTGCTACACAGATGGCATCTCATGACATTGTCATTTAACTTCGGTAATCAACACATATCCTTACAGAACCATTCGGCTTTGGAGCAACCACCATTCCTGAGTACCACTCTGTAGGTTAATTTAGAAATGACTCCCAGTTTCTCCATTCTTAGAAGTTCTTTAACTTTTGGAAGCAAAGATAGTGCAACTCTTCTAGGAGTCATTAATGAAAATGGTTCTCGATTATCTTTCAACTTTATCTTGAATTCTCCTTCCATTCATCCTAGTCCCTGGAATACCTTTGGAAACAGATCTACAACTCTGTGGTTTTCTGAAGTGACAGATTCAATGTTCGTGACTAGGTTCAATGCTGCAATTGCAGGGCATCCCACAAGAGGTTGTCTGAGTCCCTGAACAACGTACATTTCCTGCTTTACTTCTATATCTCCCTTCTTCAGGTTGCCTGTAAACTGTCCTTTCACTTTTAGCTTCTGTTGACTCGGTCCATAAAGTGTTCTGGTAGGTGAGTGAAGTGGTCCATCCTTTACTGGGTTGTATGATGATGCAGGAATAACAGTAACCTCTGCCCCAGTGTCTATCTTGAATATCATTTGTCTTCCATTCAACCCCAGTGTTGTTGTCCACTGATCTATGTAAGTAACCTTAATGCATTGCCGCTACTGTCTTGTCCTTTGCTCTGCACACTGATTGAAAATGACCTTGTCATCCATAACTATGACAGGATGCTGTCCTGGCAGAGCATATGTGTTTTCCTTGGATACACATGTAGCCACATCTAGTACACATTGTTTTGTGTTTCCATGTGACTTCCTTGTCTTTTGCAACAGCAACTATTCTTTCATCATGTTCCTGGCTTCGTATTACTGTCTGTTGACCTTTCACTGCCTCATTGTGTCTAACTGCATTGATAGCTTTGTCCAATGTCAAATCAGGGTCCAGCTGAAGTTTCTCTGATAGCTGAGAGTTTCCAATTCCCACCACAATCAGGTCACGTATGACCTCATCATGCGATGACCCATACGAACAATACTCTGCTAAGCAATAGAGGGATGTAATGAAGGAGTCACACGTCTCATCAGGCCCTTGAACACGACGATTAAACTTTGCACGCTCGAAAATAACATTTCTGTGTTTCACGAAATGCTTCTCTAACTTCTCCTTCACTACATCATACTTGCCTCGCTGAGCTTCTGTCAAGCTAAACGAGCGTAATATGTCTTCCGCTTGGTCCTCCATCGAGTAAATGAGTGTATGTATTCCGCATTCGCTATCAACCCCGATGCTTTCCTAAAGCGCTCAAAGTGACGAATCCACCGAGGCCACTCTTCAGGAGTAGCAAAGTCAAAGGGTTCTGGAGGAGAGATATGAAGAGATGCCATCGTGAGTTTGATATCAGTCACAGTTAATTACTTAATCGTGTTGAACACGTCAGCACCGCTGCCACCATGTAATAGTACGCATTTTCGAGGGCGCTGCCTTAGGGTATGCTTAATAATATACAGCAAATACAGTTACTCAGTACACAGAAACTTCTCAACCTCACTAGTCCTGCTAGTCACGTGATAACACATTACATCAGTCAAATAACACCACTACAGTTCTGGCATTTAACTCGGCCACGTACAGTTGCCGCTTACTGTCAGGGTCAAAATGACGCTGTAAGGATTTCATGCACTCACCGTAGTCTTCTCTCACATTTTGTGGCAGATTCTTGAAGGCTTTTCTGAGCTTTCCCGGCTAGATGCACCTTCAGCCATTTCAATTTCTCCTCCACAGTGGTCAACTTGTGGATAGCAGTTACGCTCTCAAAATGGTCTACCCATTCTGCCCAGGCACCGGCTTCGCCCCCATAGGGCTCAGGTAGGAGCAAGGATTTGGTTATTTCTAACTTGTGTATAGAGCCGACTATGCAGTGTAAGTGGCCAAGATTTATAGCAGATACACAAGGTACAGACTGACTATATGTACAAAAATAAGGTGTATATATGTGTGTGATCATGGGTGTGCGTGTGACAATGTATTACAAAATGTTCTGTCAGAATATTGTACTGCTCAAGCGCAGGCTATTGTATCCTGACAGTGAGCCTGTATTACAGTATGTAGTCAGTTATATTCTCAATATGAGTGTCCTAGCATTAACATCTGAAAGGTTTTGCATGTACTTTTTGACACAGATACAGTCCTTTTAATTCGGCTCGCCAGCTTCAGCTTTCTGGCACGATATAGTGATTGCCACTTCAAACTTGCAGCTGTTCATGGCAAATGGTTCTTCTGATAGCTTCATCAATGTTCAATCATATCTACAATATTGTAAATAATCATAATGTTATTCAACCGAAACAGATAACTTTTATGACCCAAACGTTTGAGGCAAACATTTTAGTGGCAGATTAAATGAACTTTTTGTTAAACATCCATTTCAGATACAAATACCTGTCTTCTATGTATTGTTTAAATATGATAGCCTAAACACAACGCAATACGAGACAATCAGCTACATGCGTTTCCACCAAAAACTGCAGCAATTGTTCTTGTACAGTCTACAGCATTCAACATTTGGCCTGGCCACATGGTATCGTTATATGCAGGGTAGTTATATGCCAATGCCAGGCCTGATCTGTTTCCAAATGGGGGAGAAATAATCTAAAATTTTGCTGAATGAGGAACACAAATTCCCCAAAATATAAAGTAAGATGTCAAGTGACAAGCTTCAATTTCAAACCCTTTATGAATAAAACTGCATTATTAGAATTTTTATTGCTCAAACCATTATTGATAAAACGTATTCCAAACATTGAAGGCTAGGGGAAAAAGATTACACTCAACTACCATGGTTCCCACTGTACATTTATAATGCAAATCTTACCGCATGTATACAATCCGTTTTTTCGTTTTGGCTCAACGGATAATGGCAATGTTGAGAATGAACTTCTCATTATAGTTTGGTGTGATCATAATGGAAGGGGTGAACGAGTTCATACAAAAATACGTCACCTCATGGTAGATAAATTTAGTGTGATTGATAGCATTGTTCAGCATTTTAAATTTCCATTAGAAGAGGCAGGAGTTGATACATTTGCCACGAAGGCCAAATTTGAAGCAATAGTATCTTGTGCAGGAAGTTCTATATCTCTTCTCCCACTTGATCATCAATCAGCATGGTGGTGGCTCTTCGATTCCCCTACTCGTCAGAATGGTCCAATATCCTGGCTCTTGCTACACTTGTCTTTTCTGTCCCAGTTTCTAGTGCTAAAGCACAACGAGAATTTTCACAGGTAAACCTCCTCAAAGAACACCAAAAGATATTTCCTCTGTAGTCAGGCCTTAGATGATTTGCTAAAAGTGAATGCTACAAGTCAATCACTTAATGATTTCTCTCCAAATTCAGCTATCCAACTTTGGTGGAATGGCAAAACTAGATGGTCTACCCAAATTACACGATCCGAAAAAATATGGTGGAGGTACCAGTAGTATACATTTGAGAAAATGGGAATCTACTAGAAGACTGGGATGAATGGCTAGGCTAAAAATGTAACATTTAAACTGACACTCAATATATGTGTAGTTTAAGTGTATGTATAAAAATTCATGTGCATGCTGGTATATTGCAATTGATTGTATCAGGACCAAATACCAACCCTTATTTCCACCTCTGTATTCGTATGCGAATACACTGTAAATTTATTCAGTACACATAAAAAGGATAGAAGTTATAACAGTCTCACAGACTCAACCCTGAAACTAGCTTATGTAAGTGGTCAGGCATGGCTAATGATGTGTCTGTATGGGTGCTTGGATGGTGCGTAGCTGTTGTAGATTATGTTTTCAAACACTATGTTCCAAAACTCCTAATCCCATGTGTGCTGTACGCCAACTTTGATTGCATATGACGCATACACTACTCAAACGTTATGTTTATTTTGTACTGTTTATTTTGTTTATTTTGTACTGACCACTACTATACATGTATGTACACTACATATATTGTGACGTAATTGGAAGACATTGTCCCATTTTCTGATCTGCCTAGGATGGGTCTACTGCGATCCATTGGGCATCTTGGTATGGCCACAAGCCTATAGTGGAAATGCTATTGTCTGCAGGTGCAGATGTAAATCTTCAAACAGAGGTTGTGTGTGTGTGTGTGTGTGTGTGTGTGTGTGTGTGTGTGTGTGTGTGTGTGTGTGTGTGTGTGTGTGTGTGTGTGTGTGTGTGTGTGTGTGTATGTAGTCTAGTCATCTTTTTTTTAAAATGACATAAAGTGAAAATTTCAATTGTACATTTTTTTCAAAATAAAAATGTCGATAATCAATAACCCCAGAGCTCCTCAATATAAATAGTTCATTAACTAGCCTTAGGAGTTATGTTACTTTAGGAACAGATGTATGCAATTAGATTTTTAACCTTTAATCCCCCGTCGTCCTACGCATAGGATTATCGTCCTCCCTGCTAAGAAATGCTTACACAAACTGGTAATATTTTGTAACCGTTAAACCTACTTCAATTATTACGCAGCCAATTGTCAACACTCCGGTAATGGTTCCATGCTAGCGTACATTATTTGTGTAACATCATATGGAAAGTACCTGACATAGGCTTGCATACACTTGTATAACAAGATGGTATTAATTAAATGTGCTGCTGTGTGTGGTCATTGAAGCCAGTAGGTTCCATCAATGACTGGCCTCACGTAGCAACTAAGTCCAACTGCCTCAGCTGCTTAATTTTGTCACTTGGAATATGTCAGTACTAGTCCACATATTGGTCCACCTAAACGCATGTCTGTGTATGTATCTGTATGCTTATGAAAGCATGTAACGTAGTGCTTTTCAAACCCAATTCACAGCTTGTTGAAGTCCAATCAAGAGTAATTCTGCAGTTTTCATATGGGCTGTGGAAGTAGCCTGCTTTTGCTAATACATGTACCTATACTTGTACCATGGAAAATTGAAAACTGATGCAATACATATATACACATATAACACATGATATGGTCATAATCATACATCAGTACCTATTGCAAAACAAATGTATATAGCTTCTGCTGTGTTTAGACTATTGTCGAAACTACCAAGCTAGATATGAGCAGAACTATTTAACACAAGGGTCTTTGTATGAGCCATTTTTGTATTAGAATCAATGGACTCCTCTTCATTGGGCAGCAGAAGGAGGAAGCCAGTCAGTGGTGCAAACATTGTTGGATGCTAGGATCAAAACAAATCTGTTGACAAAGGTAAGCATTTAATGTATGGCCAAGCTGTGTACTGAACAGACAGCAATGCCAAATGTCTATAGGCAATAGTTGAAATATATACATATATACCGGTATATATATAATATATATATAATTATAATATAATTATATGGAACATTCTATGCGATTTTGATGCTTGTGAATTTATATATATAGCATCCAATTCAAAGCGCTATATATATATTATATATATAAATATGCTTTTCTATGCAAGTGGGGCGATCTGACTAATTTTCAGAAAGTTAAATTGGACAAAAACAACATTCAAATTTCACGGACACAGTGCTAAGAAATTCAAAAAAATGTTAAGGTAGTGGTGCCGCGTATGTCATTGTCATTGTGTACCTAGCAACTATTTGTACAGTTACTTTGATCAGGGCAACTACTTTAGTATGCTTTTCTGAAGATCACTGATGGCAAAACCTGCCAGCCAAGACACAACAACCACCCTGCAGTAATGAATGAGTGATGAAAAAGGTTTTCCACCAAAGAAGGGGCAGTTGTACATGCGAGAAACAGGGTTCATCAGGATAGAATAAAGTGTTCATTATTCTCCAGTGTACTGTTATTAGTCACCTGTGGTCTAGTTTCTGGCGGGAGCTGATGTAGCAAACTAGACATGGTTGTAGAAAAAGATGGAATTTTTTTTATTGTTGTGGTTTCAGAAAGTATGACTGTGTGGCCTCGTTTATGGAATTGTGTTCACACTTCTAATCAGTAATATCATTTTTATTACAGGATGGGAGGACAGCATTAGATGTTGCTATTAATGAACATCATGTGGACATAATTGATTTGCTATCTTCGAAAAGCTCTGAAAAATAATGCAAGTACTTCATGGTGTATTGATTTCAATGTGTTATTTATACTGAAGCAAGGGTATCCTGTTGCATTTTTAATCACTAAGAGACTACTGTTATTCTGATTAGTTTTATAACAAGCTCATTGGATGTTATGTGTGTATTTTGCTACCACTTGTTATCATTACATATACCTGCAGTACCTGCCTGTAGTGAAAACGTTTTTTTTTCTTTCTATTTATACATGTATAACTGACCAAAATATCTGACAGATCCTGACTGACGGGAACAATGAACTTACTTATTGATGGACTGGCAAAACCATTGATGTACCAACCAACTGAATACATCCACAATTACACATGTAGAAGTAAATAAATAGATTTGTGATTTTCATTATTTACATGTGACATTAAATATATTGAATGTACTAGAATTCTCTTTTCATGTGCCAGTATGCCTATGCATTAATTTATACAGGCACATGTGTGAATGGCACATTGTACCGGAACTGTGTACCAAACAACTACAAATGCAGCGAATTAGAATGATGACATAGGTGTGCATACATTGAGAGTTGCTCAAGGGTGTTAAGGCAGCCTATCGATGTTTCGTACCCAGACCATACATACCTAGCCTTTTGTAGTGATTATGTCATGAGTCTGTAAATGGGTTTTTTCTAATCCTTGATGTCCAGCTACAGAGGACCTTTTGCTGCAAAGATTTAGGAACAGTGACAGTCTCTGTTGTTGGTCCAGGTGCATATTTTCTGCATAGTACACCATCAACAATGACAAACTGAGACCACAGTTGAGCATACCGTCTCCACAAGTGTCCTTTTGGACACTGTCCTGAAGTTTTCAGAGCTTCTGACAACCTTAGTGTGACTTCATCGTTCTGCTGTGCAAGGTTAAGTTACCACTTTAGTCTGCATTCCTGTGGCAGCGGCCGAGGTATGCACTCTCGTTGGATGACACTGTAATTACATTCTGAAATTGATAGTGTTTGACTGGCATATGCTATGTTAGTTTCTGAATCATCGGTTACGGAGATACAGTTGAGCAAACTACAGGCACATTTTCCCGCTTGATTCGCGCCAATGTTATAATCACCGCCTTCCCATTCACTGAGCGGGACGCGATTTGCCAAAATCATTGGCGCGAATCAAGCGGGAAAACGTGCCCGTAGTTTGTTCAACTGTATCTCCGTAACGGATGATATCGAAATTAACGAACAGAACAAATCAATAGCTACAGGACTCCTCTATGTGCAACCCGAATTTGACGCGTTTTCAACACTCGTACGTGGAGAAATGAGGATTTCTAACCCGCGGGGTTAACGATTGTTGTATCCATGGCACGGAAAATGTGTAGATCACAAAAATCGATTGTCACACAGTACGAAATTTGAAAGGAAAACGTAGTACCGTCGCGAAGATGTATTGTTTAGTACAACGTGCAATTTTTATAGTGATAAATTTATAGCCCACAAGCCCGATTTTGCTGGACACTGTCCCATATATCTTTTCACCGGGCTGAACCACTTAATATCACAACTCAGTATTGATGTTCACCAATTCTTTTGAAGAAGCTGATGACCCTATCTTATGCTGTAAATACCGGTATAATGTAACGCAAATAATATGTGATTACATCGCTCAGCCCAGCGTATGGCATCCCTGTAACCGCATAAGTAAATCATCTAAAAAAATAATTTAAAAAAAGCGATATTGGAAATTACTAGCGGATGTGAAGCGGACTAATGCGATTATTTGTCGAAGTGGGAATCTAGCGGGGCGGTCAAGTTGTCAAACCTGCATCATGGGAGGATGAGAGGCGGGCCCAAACCCTTTTTATTGCCAAACTCCTCGGGTGAAAAATCACCAAACTTTGCAGGATTCGAACTCGCTACCCCGTGATTCTGAACCACTGAATTTAGCGTTTCAGCCAAATGACTAGTTATGAATATGATATGCTAAAACTACTTTTATCTACATCGCAGGTCCATTAATTAATCCACATACATTTAATTGTGTGGCCGGCGCTACTTTCGGGCAGAGTATTTTATGTTATAAATGCAGCCCTGGCAATAGACAGGGGTTGATTCAAGATGATCTATCGCCTTTTCAGTGAAGGATCTACTTGCAGGGGGGGATGAGAAGGTCTTGCCATCCCCCCTGCAAGTAGATCCTTCACTGAAAAGGCGATAGATCATCTTGAATCAACCCCTGTCTATTGCCAGGGCTGCATTTATAACATAAAATACTCTGCCCGAAAGTAGCGCCGGCCACAAAATTAAATGTATGTGGATTAATTAATGGACCTGCGATAGGCACTGCGGAATCCTTGATTTTAGACCGTAAAATCCTAGACGTCAGAAGAAAATTTTTCTGTTTGCAATTTTAAAAATCTTTATTGACACCATTTGGTAAAAACGATCTGGTAGCTTCATTGTGCTTCATTGTGGCTTACTATGCATTCAGAACGACTGCCGAATGCGTGAGCAATAGACCAGACTAGTTTTTAAGTTTTAAAACACGCACCGTATTTATTATGTGTTGTTCAAATCGAATATAGTTTTCTGGCCACGATTTTCGACTCCAAAACGCTGCGTCCCCTCCACGGTAAGTACTCTCCCCTCTAGATAATTTATCATTCTATCTTTCTAGGAAGTTTCATAAAGATTTGACGAAGCGCAGGGTACCTTCTACGATGCGCCAGTTACTGAACATCTTTGGACCGTAACATCAAATGGTATTATACACCAGGATCTACAGAAACATCATTTTTTATAACTTAGATCATAACTTTTGGGTTTGGATCACTAAAAATGTCGGAATTCCTATCTGACACTGAATTTCCAGGGTCAAAACATTAAGGTATCTTCAGGTTAAGGTTTTTGGCTTACAACTCAACAAATAGTTCGACTTAAGAGCTCCTTTTTGTTTTGCCAGATAGCTCATTATAGTAGCTTTATATATGGAATGTTTGAATTCTTAACTCCAATTCGTTGTGAAGTTAGGATTGTTTTTATAAGGTTTTTGATATGGGTGCTGCTTAGCATCAGTACGGCCGAATTAATTCGACTTAAGAGATGAAAATCATGTCATACTATTCAGAGGTCCCTAAAGTAACCATATAATTTTTAATAATTTATTGAACATTTGCTAACCATACTAAACATTGCTATAAAGGCAGAAAAGCTTAAAATTTAAGAAATTGCATTTAATGTTAGGATTCTTCAGTAAATGTATTTGATTACGTGACGTCACTGAGGGTTTGCGTACTACAGATTGCCAGTTATCCGCGTCAAACGCAACGGGTTCTTTTCAGAAATCAGAACCAATGCAGCTTGGCATCCCAGATGGACCATTCTGGAGTCCGAACAAGAGCCACGAACCTAATCCGAAAGCGCGTGATATGACGGGTCTATTAGCGGAAGATCTCAGAGAGGAGGCAAAAGCATGGTGCTTGTAGAACTCGTTAAACAAAATTTCAGCTGACGCTTATGACAGATTGCAGCAATATAATAATATAAACATGCATGTATATGTATATAATCGACAATGTTGATGTCAACCGAACACAGAATAGCCATAGCTGCACTGGTACTGCAACGAGTACAATAGTCAGCCGGGTGAGGGCCTTTATACATTGTATACCACCATTAAAATACGTTCTACTATGGTTTTCAAGTGTAGCTGTGAATGATTATAGTTACATGCTTATATCCTCAGAAGATGACTATACATCTTGCAAAATATATATATACTATGACAATTCCACAGGAGCAGCAAACCTTCATTTCCAGAGTATTTGCTAATTTAATTTCTCTGCAAGGTGCATGTAGATTTCACCAACGTACTAAACGATCGGCAGATAACTCATAAAGCATGCATGCAAGTTACCAAAGCTAAAAGTATATTGAATGATGGATGAATCTGAAGAATAACGAATTGATGGTCATTGGCATGCTCTTGGACTATTTAATTGGTGATTTAGTGTTTGTGGCCAATGAAACAATGGTAAATGATGTTGTGCTCAAGTGTATGCATGCTAGCCAGTTATTTGAAATATATATATATATATATATGTGATGAATTTTAGTTAAAAACCTTCTAAAAGTCTTAACAAAGTCAGAACCACTTATATGCGATGTTTGGAATTAATATCTTATGGAATGGCAAGGTTATGCTTTATTGTTCCTCAACCGTCACAGTTTTTATAGCGATTACGCATTGACCGCTGTACTAAAAAAGTTCTCACTTTGGCGCTACATATCTCCGGTACTAAATATGCTACGGTGACGCATAAAGTACTGTTAAACGCAGCTTTTTTTGCTCTTCCTAACGATAATAATATTATAATCTTTTGAGCATTTTTAAAAAAATTCCGCAGTGCCTACCTGCGATGTAGATAAAAGTAGTTTTAGCATATCATATTCATAACTAGTCATTTGGCTGAAACGCTAAATTCAGTGGTTCAGAATCACGGGGTAGCGAGTTCGAATCCTGCAAAGATTGGTGATTTTTCACCCGAGGAGTTTGGCAATAAAAAGGGTTTGGGCCCGCCTCTCATCCTCCCATGATGCAGGTTTGACAACTTGACCGCCCCGCTAGATTCCCACTTCGACAAATAATCGCATTAGTCCGCAATTTCCAATATCGCTTTTTTTAAATTATTTTTTTAGATGATTTACTTATGCGGTTACAGGGATACCATACGCTGGGCTGAGCGATGTAATCACATATTATTTGCGTTACATTATACCGGTATTTACAGCATAAGATAGGGTCATCAGCTTCTTCAAAAGAATTGGTGAACATCAATACTGAGTTGTGATATTAAGTGGTTCAGCCCGGTGAAAAGATATATGGGACAGTGTCCAGCAAAATCGGGCTTGTGGGCTATAAATTTATCACTATAAAAATTGCACGTTGTACTAAACAATACATCTTCGCGACGGTACTACGTTTTCCTTTCAAATTTCGTACTGTGTGACAATCGATTTTTGTGATCTACACATTTTCCGTGCCATGGATACAACAATCGTTAACCCCGCGGGTTAGAAATCCTCATTTCTCCACGTACGAGTGTTGAAAACGCGTCAAATTCGGGTTGCACATAGAGGAGTCCTGTAGCTATTGATTTGTTCTGTTCGTTAATTTCGATATCATCCGTTACGGAGATACAGTTGAACAAACTACGGGCACGTTTTCCCGCTTGATTCGCGCCAATGATTTTGGCAAATCGCGTCCCGCTCAGTGAATGGGAAGGCGGTGATTATAACATTGGCGCGAATCAAGCGGGAAAATGTGCCTGTAGTTTGCTCAACTGTATCTCCGTAACCGATGATTCAGAAACTAACATAGCATATGCCAGTCAAACACTATCAATTTCAGAATGTAATTACAGTGTCATCCAACGAGAGTGCATACCTCGGCCGCTGCCACAGGAATGCAGACTAAAGTGGTAACTTAACCTTGCACAGCAGAACGATGAAGTCACACTAAGGTTGTCAGAAGCTCTGAAAACTTCAGGACAGTGTCCAAAAGGACACTTGTGGAGACGGTATGCTCAACTGTGGTCTCAGTTTGTCATTGTTGATGGTGTACTATGCAGAAAATATGCACCTGGACCAACAACAGAGACTGTCACTGTTCCTAAATCTTTGCAGCAAAAGGTCCTCTGTAGCTGGACATCAAGGATTAGAAAAAACCCATTTACAGACTCATGACATAATCACTACAAAAGGCTAGGTATGTATGGTCTGGGTACGAAACATCGATAGGCTGCCTTAACACCCCTGAGCAACTCTCAATGTATGCACACCTATGTCATCATTCTAATTCGCTGCATTTGTAGTTGTTTGGTACACAGTTCCGGTACAATGTGCCATTCACACATGTGCCTGTATAAATTAATGCATAGGCATACTGGCACATGAAAAGAGAATTCTAGTACATTCAATATATTTAATGTCACATGTAAATAATGAAAATCACAAATCTATTTATTTACTTCTACATGTGTAATTGTGGATGTATTCAGTTGGTTGGTACATCAATGGTTTTGCCAGTCCATCAATAAGTAAGTTCATTGTTCCCGTCAGTCAGGATCTGTCAGATATTTTGGTCAGTTATACATGTATAAATAGAAAGAAAAAAAAACGTTTTCACTACAGGCAGGTACTGCAGGTATATGTAATGATAACAAGTGGTAGCAAAATACACACATAACATCCAATGAGCTTGTTATAAAACTAATCAGAATAACAGTAGTCTCTTAGTGATTAAAAATGCAACAGGATACCCTTGCTTCAGTATAAATAACACATTGAAATCAATACACCATGAAGTACTTGCATTATTTTTCAGAGCTTTTCGAAGATAGCAAATCAATTATGTCCACATGATGTTCATTAATAGCAACATCTAATGCTGTCCTCCCATCCTGTAATAAAAATGATATTACTGATTAGAAGTGTGAACACAATTCCATAAACGAGGCCACACAGTCATACTTTCTGAAACCACAACAATAAAAAAAATTCCATCTTTTTCTACAACCATGTCTAGTTTGCTACATCAGCTCCCGCCAGAAACTAGACCACAGGTGACTAATAACAGTACACTGGAGAATAATGAACACTTTATTCTATCCTGATGAACCCTGTTTCTCGCATGTACAACTGCCCCTTCTTTGGTGGAAAACCTTTTTCATCACTCATTCATTACTGCAGGGTGGTTGTTGTGTCTTGGCTGGCAGGTTTTGCCATCAGTGATCTTCAGAAAAGCATACTAAAGTAGTTGCCCTGATCAAAGTAACTGTACAAATAGTTGCTAGGTACACAATGACAATGACATACGCGGCACCACTACCTTAACATTTTTTTGAATTTCTTAGCACTGTGTCCGTGAAATTTGAATGTTGTTTTTGTCCAATTTAACTTTCTGAAAATTAGTCAGATCGCCCCACTTGCATAGAAAAGCATATTTATATATATAATATATATATAGCGCTTTGAATTGGATGCTATATATATAAATTCACAAGCATCAAAATCGCATAGAATGTTCCATATAATTATATTATAATTATATATATATTATATATATACCGGTATATATGTATATATTTCAACTATTGCCTATAGACATTTGGCATTGCTGTCTGTTCAGTACACAGCTTGGCCATACATTAAATGCTTACCTTTGTCAACAGATTTGTTTTGATCCTAGCATCCAACAATGTTTGCACCACTGACTGGCTTCCTCCTTCTGCTGCCCAATGAAGAGGAGTCCATTGATTCTAATACAAAAATGGCTCATACAAAGACCCTTGTGTTAAATAGTTCTGCTCATATCTAGCTTGGTAGTTTCGACAATAGTCTAAACACAGCAGAAGCTATATACATTTGTTTTGCAATAGGTACTGATGTATGATTATGACCATATCATGTGTTATATGTGTATATATGTATTGCATCAGTTTTCAATTTTCCATGGTACAAGTATAGGTACATGTATTAGCAAAAGCAGGCTACTTCCACAGCCCATATGAAAACTGCAGAATTACTCTTGATTGGACTTCAACAAGCTGTGAATTGGGTTTGAAAAGCACTACGTTACATGCTTTCATAAGCATACAGATACATACACAGACATGCGTTTAGGTGGACCAATATGTGGACTAGTACTGACATATTCCAAGTGACAAAATTAAGCAGCTGAGGCAGTTGGACTTAGTTGCTACGTGAGGCCAGTCATTGATGGAACCTACTGGCTTCAATGACCACACACAGCAGCACATTTAATTAATACCATCTTGTTATACAAGTGTATGCAAGCCTATGTCAGGTACTTTCCATATGATGTTACACAAATAATGTACGCTAGCATGGAACCATTACCGGAGTGTTGACAATTGGCTGCGTAATAATTGAAGTAGGTTTAACGGTTACAAAATATTACCAGTTTGTGTAAGCATTTCTTAGCAGGGAGGACGATAATCCTATGCGTAGGACGACGGGGGATTAAAGGTTAAAAATCTAATTGCATACATCTGTTCCTAAAGTAACATAACTCCTAAGGCTAGTTAATGAACTATTTATATTGAGGAGCTCTGGGGTTATTGATTATCGACATTTTTATTTTGAAAAAAATGTACAATTGAAATTTTCACTTTATGTCATTTTAAAAAAAAGATGACTAGACTACATACACACACACACACACACACACACACACACACACACACACACACACACACACACACACACACACACACACACACACACACACACACACACACACAACCTCTGTTTGAAGATTTACATCTGCACCTGCAGACAATAGCATTTCCACTATAGGCTTGTGGCCATACCAAGATGCCCAATGGATCGCAGTAGACCCATCCTAGGCAGATCAGAAAATGGGACAATGTCTTCCAATTACGTCACAATATATGTAGTGTACATACATGTATAGTAGTGGTCAGTACAAAATAAACAAAATAAACAGTACAAAATAAACATAACGTTTGAGTAGTGTATGCGTCATATGCAATCAAAGTTGGCGTACAGCACACATGGGATTAGGAGTTTTGGAACATAGTGTTTGAAAACATAATCTACAACAGCTACGCACCATCCAAGCACCCATACAGACACATCATTAGCCATGCCTGACCACTTACATAAGCTAGTTTCAGGGTTGAGTCTGTGAGACTGTTATAACTTCTATCCTTTTTATGTGTACTGAATAAATTTACAGTGTATTCGCATACGAATACAGAGGTGGAAATAAGGGTTGGTATTTGGTCCTGATACAATCAATTGCAATATACCAGCATGCACATGAATTTTTATACATACACTTAAACTACACATATATTGAGTGTCAGTTTAAATGTTACATTTTTAGCCTAGCCATTCATCCCAGTCTTCTAGTAGATTCCCATTTTCTCAAATGTATACTACTGGTACCTCCACCATATTTTTTCGGATCGTGTAATTTGGGTAGACCATCTAGTTTTGCCATTCCACCAAAGTTGGATAGCTGAATTTGGAGAGAAATCATTAAGTGATTGACTTGTAGCATTCACTTTTAGCAAATCATCTAAGGCCTGACTACAGAGGAAATATCTTTTGGTGTTCTTTGAGGAGGTTTACCTGTGAAAATTCTCGTTGTGCTTTAGCACTAGAAACTGGGACAGAAAAGACAAGTGTAGCAAGAGCCAGGATATTGGACCATTCTGACGAGTAGGGGAATCGAAGAGCCACCACCATGCTGATTGATGATCAAGTGGGAGAAGAGATATAGAACTTCCTGCACAAGATACTATTGCTTCAAATTTGGCCTTCGTGGCAAATGTATCAACTCCTGCCTCTTCTAATGGAAATTTAAAATGCTGAACAATGCTATCAATCACACTAAATTTATCTACCATGAGGTGACGTATTTTTGTATGAACTCGTTCACCCCTTCCATTATGATCACACCAAACTATAATGAGAAGTTCATTCTCAACATTGCCATTATCCGTTGAGCCAAAACGAAAAAACGGATTGTATACATGCGGTAAGATTTGCATTATAAATGTACAGTGGGAACCATGGTAGTTGAGTGTAATCTTTTTCCCCTAGCCTTCAATGTTTGGAATACGTTTTATCAATAATGGTTTGAGCAATAAAAATTCTAATAATGCAGTTTTATTCATAAAGGGTTTGAAATTGAAGCTTGTCACTTGACATCTTACTTTATATTTTGGGGAATTTGTGTTCCTCATTCAGCAAAATTTTAGATTATTTCTCCCCCATTTGGAAACAGATCAGGCCTGGCATTGGCATATAACTACCCTGCATATAACGATACCATGTGGCCAGGCCAAATGTTGAATGCTGTAGACTGTACAAGAACAATTGCTGCAGTTTTTGGTGGAAACGCATGTAGCTGATTGTCTCGTATTGCGTTGTGTTTAGGCTATCATATTTAAACAATACATAGAAGACAGGTATTTGTATCTGAAATGGATGTTTAACAAAAAGTTCATTTAATCTGCCACTAAAATGTTTGCCTCAAACGTTTGGGTCATAAAAGTTATCTGTTTCGGTTGAATAACATTATGATTATTTACAATATTGTAGATATGATTGAACATTGATGAAGCTATCAGAAGAACCATTTGCCATGAACAGCTGCAAGTTTGAAGTGGCAATCACTATATCGTGCCAGAAAGCTGAAGCTGGCGAGCCGAATTAAAAGGACTGTATCTGTGTCAAAAAGTACATGCAAAACCTTTCAGATGTTAATGCTAGGACACTCATATTGAGAATATAACTGACTACATACTGTAATACAGGCTCACTGTCAGGATACAATAGCCTGCGCTTGAGCAGTACAATATTCTGACAGAACATTTTGTAATACATTGTCACACGCACACCCATGATCACACACATATATACACCTTATTTTTGTACATATAGTCAGTCTGTACCTTGTGTATCTGCTATAAATCTTGGCCACTTACACTGCATAGTCGGCTCTATACACAAGTTAGAAATAACCAAATCCTTGCTCCTACCTGAGCCCTATGGGGGCGAAGCCGGTGCCTGGGCAGAATGGGTAGACCATTTTGAGAGCGTAACTGCTATCCACAAGTTGACCACTGTGGAGGAGAAATTGAAATGGCTGAAGGTGCATCTAGCCGGGAAAGCTCAGAAAAGCCTTCAAGAATCTGCCACAAAATGTGAGAGAAGACTACGGTGAGTGCATGAAATCCTTACAGCGTCATTTTGACCCTGACAGTAAGCGGCAACTGTACGTGGCCGAGTTAAATGCCAGAACTGTAGTGGTGTTATTTGACTGATGTAATGTGTTATCACGTGACTAGCAGGACTAGTGAGGTTGAGAAGTTTCTGTGTACTGAGTAACTGTATTTGCTGTATATTATTAAGCATACCCTAAGGCAGCGCCCTCGAAAATGCGTACTATTACATGGTGGCAGCGGTGCTGACGTGTTCAACACGATTAAGTAATTAACTGTGACTGATATCAAACTCACGATGGCATCTCTTCATATCTCTCCTCCAGAACCCTTTGACTTTGCTACTCCTGAAGAGTGGCCTCGGTGGATTCGTCACTTTGAGCGCTTTAGGAAAGCATCGGGGTTGATAGCGAATGCGGAATACATACACTCATTTACTCGATGGAGGACCAAGCGGAAGACATATTACGCTCGTTTAGCTTGACAGAAGCTCAGCGAGGCAAGTATGATGTAGTGAAGGAGAAGTTAGAGAAGCATTTCGTGAAACACAGAAATGTTATTTTCGAGCGTGCAAAGTTTAATCGTCGTGTTCAAGGGCCTGATGAGACGTGTGACTCCTTCATTACATCCCTCTATTGCTTAGCAGAGTATTGTTCGTATGGGTCATCGCATGATGAGGTCATACGTGACCTGATTGTGGTGGGAATTGGAAACTCTCAGCTATCAGAGAAACTTCAGCTGGACCCTGATTTGACATTGGACAAAGCTATCAATGCAGTTAGACACAATGAGGCAGTGAAAGGTCAACAGACAGTAATACGAAGCCAGGAACATGATGAAAGAATAGTTGCTGTTGCAAAAGACAAGGAAGTCACATGGAAACACAAAACAATGTGTACTAGATGTGGCTACATGTGTATCCAAGGAAAACACATATGCTCTGCCAGGACAGCATCCTGTCATAGTTATGGATGACAAGGTCATTTTCAATCAGTGTGCAGAGCAAAGGACAAGACAGTAGCGGCAATGCATTAAGGTTACTTACATAGATCAGTGGACAACAACACTGGGGTTGAATGGAAGACAAATGATATTCAAGATAGACACTGGGGCAGAGGTTACTGTTATTCCTGCATCATCATACAACCCAGTAAAGGATGGACCACTTCACTCACCTACCAGAACACTTTATGGACCGAGTCAACAGAAGCTAAAAGTGAAAGGACAGTTTACAGGCAACCTGAAGAAGGGAGATATAGAAGTAAAGCAGGAAATGTACGTTGTTCAGGGACTCAGACAACCTCTTGTGGGATGCCCTGCAATTGCAGCATTGAACCTAGTCACGAACATTGAATCTGTCACTTCAGAAAACCACAGAGTTGTAGATCTGTTTCCAAAGGTATTCCAGGGACTAGGATGAATGGAAGGAGAATTCAAGATAAAGTTGAAAGATAATCGAGAACCATTTTCATTAATGACTCCTAGAAGAGTTGCACTATCTTTGCTTCCAAAAGTTAAAGAACTTCTAAGAATGGAGAAACTGGGAGTCATTTCTAAATTAACCTACAGAGTGGTACTCAGGAATGGTGGTTGCTCCAAAGCCGAATGGTTCTGTAAGGATATGTGTTGATTACCGAAGTTAAATGACAATGTCATGAGATGCCATCTGTGTAGCAAACTCTAGCCCAGTTGAATGAAGCAAAGTTGTTTTCAAAACTGGACGCAAATTCAGGATTCTGGCAAATCCCTCTTTGCAGACAGTCTACTCTGTTGACAACGTTCATCACACCCTTTGGCAGATATTGTTTTAATATTTTGGTCCATGGCAAAAAGGAGCAAGAGCATAACCAGAATTTGATATCAGTATTGGGCAGGATACAATCAGCAGGAGTGACACTCAACGAAGAAAAATGTTTGTTTGGAAAAAACAGATCAAGTTTCTGGGACAAATCATTGATGAGAATGGCATTGATTCAGATCATGATAAAAGCAATAAGAGACATGGCAGCTCCAACAAATGTTACTGAAATCCGCAGGTTTCTGGGAATGGTGAATCAACTCAGTAAATTCTCCCCTCACCTCGCTGATGAAACTAAGCTGTTAAGAGAGTTGCTGAGTTCATAGAACCAGTGGGCATGGGGTTCAGCTCAGCAAGAGTCATTTGATAAAATCAAGGCAAAGCTAAGTTCTACACAAGTATTGGCAATGTACAATGCAGCGTATGAAACCTGCGTTTCAGCAGATGCTCCTCGTATGGTCTGGAAGCAGTATTGCAACAAAAACAAGCTTCAAGAGTATTAAGACCAGTTGCCTACAGTTTGTATATCTCTTGAGCATTATCAGAAACCGAACAACGCTATGCACAAATAGAAAAGGAAGCGTTAGCTGTCACCTGGGCTTGTGAACGATTTCGGATTACTTGACAGGAATGCAATTCCATACTGAGACGAACCACAAACCACTCGTACCTTTGCTCACTCCAAAGAAATGTCTAGAGGAATTGCCAATTCGAGTCCAAAGATTTTGTCTTTGATGCAGTTTACGTATTCAATGTCCCATGCTCCAGGTAAAGACCTTTCCATTGCTGACACACTTTCTCGAGCAGCAGTCAACCAAGGCCAAGACCTATCAGATGCTGTATTTGAAGAAGAGACAGCTGCCTTTGCCTGACATATTGTATTACCATGATGGACTATTGCTACGTGCTAGTCGGCTGGTAATACCATCACCGCTGCAGGGAGACATTTTGATCAGGATACACTCTGGTCATCAGGGTCTAACTAAATGTAGGGAGAGAGTGAGGCAATGTGTTTGGTGGCCAGGTATGTCTAAAGATCTGGAGAAAGTAATCATGCAGTGTCAAGTATGCTGCCAACATCGACAGCAGCACACTGAACCTTTGATGCCAACCCCATTTCCAGATTACCCTTGGCAGAAAGTGGCATCGGACTTATTTGATTGGCATAAGAATGTTGTTGTAAACTACTACTCTCGATTCATTGAAATTGCAAAGCTCTCTTCCACCACCTCAACTGATGTAGTGACTCATTTGAGGTCAATTTTTGCCCGTCACAGCATTCCAGAGGTCTTCATATCAGACAGTGGTCCTCAATACTCATCCTCTTTGTTTGCTAAGTTTTCTCGAGAATACAAGTTCAACCATATAACAAGTAGCCCACGATACCTGCAAGCACATGGAGAAGCAGAAAGTGCAGTGAAGACCATAAAAGCAATGCAGTGATCCATACCTGGGTCTTCTAGCTTACCGAACAACGCCACTGGAGAATGGGTACAGCCCAGCTGAACTATCAATGGGCCGAAAATTACAGCCAACATTGCCAGTGATCAAAACTCTGTTGATGCCAAAAGCTCCACCATTTGAGTCCTTGAGGCAGAATTTGAGTCCTTGATGCAGGAGGAGAAAAGACGTAGAAAGATGAAGCTGAATTTTGATCCACATTGCAAAGCAACATCATCAAGGCCATTGCAGAAAAGAGAAGAGGTTTGGCTACCTGACACTTCAGCAAGTGGTACTGTTCAAGCTGAAGTGGTCATATATTGTACATTCTGACAATGGAGATCTCAGGCCGAATCGTAAACATCTGGTTCCAATGGACTTGACTAGGACAAAAGATGAGTCTACAGAGATCGAACTTCCTCAGGCACAGCCGGAACTACCTGAAATACTGCCTGAAGGGGAAACAGAAGCTGAAGTACTACCTGAAAATGAAGTAATACTCAAAAAGGTCCCACCAAGTGAAACAGCTGTTCCTGAACCACTTCCAGAAGGCACAAAAGTGGAAGATTGTCAAGCCCCCAAATAGACTCCCAAGCTCATGGCCAGAATTAAAAGCACTGTGTCCCCACAGGAACAAGACCCTGATGGTGTGTACGCCATGCAGACCGTGCTGAAGCTGTTGCAGCTGTCTCTCCACTTGCACTTGATTTGGTGAAAGAGACATGTGAACTGTTGCAGATCAGAAAAACATGCACCACGCCGTACCATCCGCAGGGTAATGGAATGGTGGAGCGGTTCAATCGGACTCTATTGGATATGCTCTCCACTGCAGTTGGCAACCGTCAAGCTGATTGGCAGCAGCACATATGTAAACTTTGTCTGGATTACAACTGCAGTATCCATTCCTCCACAGGATTTACTCCATTTTTCTTGATGTTCAGATGCCAGGTGAAGCTGCACAAATCAGATGGAGTCACACACTATCTCAGAGTATGCGAAAGACAGCTTGCAAGAAGCATACTCATTGGAGGCAGAAAGAGCTGTATGACAAAAAAGTACATGGGAAGTCATTTAGCCTGGGCAAGTTGGTGTGGCTACACTCCACAGCTGTTCCTCGTGGTCAATCCAGAAAATTACACCACCATTGGAAAGGACCCTTTAAGGTCATGGAACGACTGGGCGAGAGCATGTACAAAATCAAAACTCTTCAAGGGCGGAGAAAAACAACAATTGTTCATTTTGACAGGCTCAAGCCATGTGTAGTATCCAATGACAACCCAGAAACCATAGCTTCCAGAGAACTCTGGTTGACAGTGATGACGAGCAGCACGATAAGCCAGCTGGGCAAGGAGAACCAGCAGAGCAAGAAGAGGCAGCAGTGCCAGAAATTGCAATTCCACCTGCACCACCTGAACATGCTGATATCCAGTCCAAGATCGACAACGCATGCAGCAGCACTATGGAATATACGTGGAACACTAAACGAAAGGGAGCAGTGTAATACAGGATTCAATAGTCTGCGCTTGTGCAGAACAATATTCTGATGGAGCATTTTGTAATAGATTGTCACACGCACACCCATGATCATTTTTGTATGTATAATACGTCAGACTGTACCTAGTGCATCTGCTATAAATCTTGGCCAATTACAATACTATAAAGTTGCATGAGCGAGGGAACTTCTTCAACCAATGCAAAATGTATGGTCAGCAAGATGTTTCTAATTAGTACTAGCACTGTGAAAAGATGCGTTACTGCCTGGGAGACAACAGGATCGAGAGGAAGCTTTGCAAGATCATTGTAGCTAATTAATACCAATTGTTGGTTTAAAAGCCTTCCTAAAGTAGTGGTACATCTCTGCTGGCTCTTAGTGGCAGCCTGGATTGTAATTGGTATTGAAAAGAACTATATTCAGCTTCCTTGATTGCTTTGTCCGTCTTCTATCGTGACAATGATAACTACAATAAATCTTGTTACTGCTGTTGTTATTGTTGTTATGATGGGGTTGTGGCTGGTGTCAGCACAGAGGTAAGAAGAGTACTTGCCATTCTAGAAGAAAAGGGTCCTTCCTTGGGCCTCCATATCAACATACCTAAGTGTGAAGTTTTTTGTTGTGGTGACCTAAGCCTATTCCCATCATCAATGAAGCAGTCACACCAGCCCAACCTTGAAATCTTAGGGATTCCCATTGGTGACCTTGACTTTTGTACCAGCTATATTTCACAGAAGCACAACTTAGCTAAACAACTCATGCTACAGCTTGAGGAAGTAGGCTCACATGACCCTCAAGTAGCATTGATGCTCCTCTGCACTTGTAGTGGCTTCTGTAAATTAGCTCATCTGGCTCGGGCAACACCACCATCCCTCTCTCTCAAGGCACTTGAGCTTTTTGACATAGACATTAGAAACTGCCTGTCACAGAGTACATCAGTTGACATGACAGACCTCTCCTGGAAACAGGCCCAGCTGAGCCTCAGTAAAGGTGGCTTAGGTCTGCGGTCTCTTGTGCTTCATGCACCAGCCGCTTACAATGCCTCTGTTTGTTCATCAGGGTATGGCCACCAATCACACACCCACCTTGCCCATGCAGTTGATATATTTAACACTTGTGTTGCTTCTTCTGATTTAATTTCACTGGATTCCATCTTAACTTCCCCTTTGAGGCAAAGGGCTCTATCCTCAAAATTGGATGATTTTCAATTCCATGCCCTTTTCAACGTGTCATCAGTGGCGGATAGGGCACGCCTTCTATCCATCTCTGTCCCTCATTCTTCCTCGTGGCTTTCAGTTGTCCCCTCAGAAGGTCTAGGCCTCCACTTTGAGCCAAACCAGTACCATGTTGCTCTCAAATGGTGGCTAGGCTTAGACACTTCAGGTGGCTCACAGTGTTCCCTTTGCCCAGATTCCATCCTAGATCCCCTAGGCCATCATGCTACCACATGCAAACGAGGGGGAGATGTTGTACATCGTCATAACTTGTTGAGGGATGTTTTTGCTGATTCTTGTCGTTTGGCACACCTAAGTGTCAAAGTTGAAGTAGGAAATAACCTAACTCCAGATCATGACCACACAAGACCGGCGGATGTTCTTGTCCACAACTGGTCACAAGGCAAGCCTGCAGCTTTTGACTTTTCAGTTACCTCACCGCTTAATTCACTTAATTTGTCGGAAGTGGGAGTATCTTCAGGAGTAGCTGCTGAGGCCTCTGAGATAAGGAAGCATAACCGCAATGATGGCAAGTGTGAGGATTTAGGATGGGCTTGTATCCCTTTGGTTGTTGAGACCTATGGTGCGTGGGGTCAAGAGGCTGTGAAGAGTTTTGCTCAGTTGGCACCGCAGCTAGCAATCACCTGCTCCAAGCCAAAGTCTGTCGTCATTCATGACCTGTATGGCAGACTTAACACCTGCCTTGTAAAATCAGTGGCATCGGCCATCCTTAGTAGGATCGAGCCCCTTTGAACTGTTTTTGTGTTACATGCTTGCTATATTATGTATCCATTATACTACAATAATGTAAATAAATATAAAGTTATTCATCCGAAAATGGCTAACTTTTAATACCCAAACAAACTTTTTAGTTGCAGTGAAAACAAAACTTTTCATTAAACGAGCGTTTCAGATATAGATACCTGTCTTCCATGCGTTATTTAAATATGGTAGCCTAAACACAACACAATACGAGGCAATCAGCTAGATGCGTTTCCCCCCTAAAACAGCACATCTGCAGCTACGGTTCTCGAACTCTTTACTGCATTCAACAGTTGGCCCAGCCATGTGGTATGGCTTTATGCAGGGTAGTTACATGCCAACGTTCGGCCTGATCTGTTTCCCAGCGAAATGGGGGAGAAATAATCTTGAAATGTTTTGCTGAACGAGGAACACAAATTCCCCAATATAGAAAGCAAGATGTTACATGACAAGCTTCAATTTCAAACCCTTTATGAAAACTTCCTTGCCAATCAAAACTGCATTATTAGAATTCAAATAGCTCAAACCATTATTGATAAACCACATTGAAGACCTAGGGGGAAAAAATATACTCAACTAGCACGGTTTCCACTGTAGGTTATGAATAATTTTACATAGATGTATACCCTTAAGTATTGTATAATGTCATTTTCTTAGTCCTTTTGTATCTGCTGCAAATTAGCATTCACTGTAAATTGTACACTTCGCTACAAGGGTCAGTGTTCTTAATTGGCACCATGTCAATGGCAATTCAAACATCACTAGTACTTAGATCTGCAAGAGCAAAGCAGAGCTAGTAAGCGTAATTTTGCAAAGCTAGTTGTAAGATCAACAGCAGCATGTACACGATCTGGAAATACAATCATTTTTTTCTAAATGCCCTTTTTGAGGAGGGAGCTTATGTTTTTAATCTCCAGCATCCTCGATTAAGGATCACCCTTAAATAAGCATCAGTAGGGGATACAGGAATTCGGCGAGGGTGCCCACATATATACTTGATTGGGGTAAGGGGCATCCACTTTGTGCATGCAAAAAAATTTGCAACATACCCAAATTTATCCATACATAATAGAGGGATTGGAAACCGTTAAGAATACGTTCTTGTTCCCATGCTGTTGTGGATTTAAATGGCTGTTTCATCTGTCAGTGCATTCAGTTACTTTGATTCTTGAGCCACTTAAAATTTGCATCATATTCAGATGATCTACTTCAAGCATTGAACAATATTACACTAGACTATTTCGTCCCCTGTACATCCTGCAGGATATACAACAGCTGCATAAATTAAGACACATCAACAGACCTATAGCCTGCAGTTTGAAACCCATCACTATTTTGACTAGAAAACTGCTTTGTGGCATGTATATAAATGCTAGTCAAGTCACAGATGGCCGTAAGCGCATTGGTCGGCCACAGCACAATCCTCAAACAATCAAACCACAATACTGATACAGGTGTCGGAACTGGGCAGAAGTATTTCCCCCCCCCCCCCCCCCCCTCCCTCCCCCATGCATGGGATGTACTACACGATTAATGTTACTGTATCGCCATACAATTCTTTAGGTTCGTTCATGTACGCATCACTGTCGCTTATACGATGTCATTGTATGAATTCAATAAACACATGCATGCTCCACCCCCACATTAAATTACCTAATTTATCTTTGGAGGCCTCTGATACAAAGCATGCTTTTAAACAATGTATCGTCAAGAAGCACTACATAAAAGCATGAAGCACGTTTATGCGCACGTGACTGGGGTATTGATAGTAATTATACTTATGGTTACCCACTAGATCCGCTTTCAGGATGGTGTTGAGGTATTAAAACAATGAGATCAGCTTAGTGACTACAATCATCATTGATTGATTTTCAATGCACACAAACACAGGTAATGCTCAATCATCCAGTTTTGTGAAAATATTAAATTATACTGTAGCTCCAGTAACCACTCAGTACAACCGCCAATTTCTTAAGTGAAATGATGTGTGGAATAGAAAAGCTAAGCAAAGATGACGGAAATGGTGTGGAAAGTGCAAATGTGCATATATTACATATATTGCGCGTGCATGGTTTCTGAATGTTTGGTCCAGAAGTCCCTATCAGCATGCATTGCAGGAGTTATTTATCAACTGACTACAGGTAGGAAGGCACATGTATGTTTCAAAACGACTTGATTTTTTAATTTCCTATACAGGTTTTAGTGCTGACTATAATTTAGATTTTTTAATAAATCACTAAAGTTCTAAAATGCATTGTGCATATCTCAAATAGATATATATTGCATTTTTAGAAAATTATTTGATGAATATAAATCTACTTTTCAGGTCTTTGTGATTGATACTTAAAAAAGTATTGATGACTTGAAAGTCGAAAATCACAAAAAATGATTTGCAGAATTTGTATACACTACGTCACTTTAAAAATGCTATTTATACACAACCAAGGCAATGGCCCGTATTGCATTACAATACGGTACACCATTGGTATACCATCGGAGAAAGCAACTTATTGAATCAACGCCATTAACTTTTATACAGCCCGCTACAGATTGTGATTACAAACGGCAACAACCTGTTGTACATATGCAGTTGCGTAGGAACGAGTTTAAAAGTGCATGTGGGGGGGGAAGGGGGGGGGGGGCAAACTTTGATAGTATACGTAGGAAGTAGTTGGAAAGTGGTCAGGCACAGAGCCCCAAAAACTAAAACATCTCGTCTCCAGTTTTGGCTAAGGATGAAGCTATGCATTTTTTGCAGCAATGAAGTCCTCGGAACAGAAGCACTTCGCGTCCCTGACAGCATTTTTTGCTGGTATGTCTGATGGCATGACCTTCACATCCCCCCTGCAAGTAGATCCTTCACTGAAAAGGCGATAGATCATCTTGAATCAACCCCTGTCTATTGCCAGGGCTGCATTTATAACATAAAATACTCTGCCCGAAAGTAGCGCCGGGCACACAATTAAATGTATGTGGATTAATTAATGGACCTGCGATGTAGATAAAAGTAGTTTTAGCATATCATATTCATAACTAGTCATTTGGCTGAAACGCTAAATTCAGTGGTTCAGAATCACGGGGTAGCGAGTTCGAATCCTGCAAAGATTGGTGATTTTTCACCCGAGGAGTTTGGCAATAAAAAGGGTTTGGGCCCGCCTCTCATCCTCCCATGATGCAGGTTTGACAACTTGACCGCCCCGCTAGATTCCCACTTCGACAAATAATCGCATTAGTCCGCTTCACATCCGCTAGTAATTTCCCGTATCGCTTTTTTTTTCTCTCTTTTTTTTTTTTTCATTTCAAATTATTTTTTCTTCTCCGGTTACAGGGATACCATACGCTGGGCTGAGCGATGTAATCACATATTATTTGCGTTACATTATACCGGTATTTACAGCATAAGATAGGGTCTTCAGCTTCTTCAAAAAATATTTTTAAGAATTGGTGAACATCAATACTGAGTTGTGATATTAAGTGGTTCAGCCCGGTGAAAAGATATAATTATTGTTAATTTGTTATGAACAATATGGGACAGTTACCGCGAAAACTTCCTACATGTATGTTTTATAACATTACAAAATAATCGTGTTGTAAGGTTTGAATCGCTATATCGTCCGAACGGTAAAGGGTATCGATATCCTATTTTTATGACTTCATACTAATCCATTGCTCTATGGTAAAATACAATTTGGTGTCTTGCACTTGCTCGGTGCCAGCATTGCAACGTTCGATACTCTACCTGGTTCAAATCCAACATAACTTTCTGTAGGAGTAATCCAATCGCTTCAAATTCGGATTGTAGGTAGAGAGGTCCTATACCTATCGATTTGTTCTATTCGTTAATTTTTAAGCCATCCGTTACGGAGATAGTTGAACAAACCACGTGCACTTTTCCCGCTCGATTCGCGCCAATGATATAATCACCGCCGCCATACATAATTATTTGAGCGGGACGCGATTTGCCCAAATCGATATTATTGGCGCGTATCGAGCGGGAAAAAGTGCACGTAGTTTGTTCAACTGTATCTCCGTAACGGATGGCATAAAAATAAACGAACAGAACAAATAGATAGGTATAGGACCTCTCTACCTACAAACCGATTTTGAAGCGATTTGATCCCTCCTACAGAAGGTTATGTTGGGTTTGAACCAGGTGGGGTATCGAACGTTGCAATGTTGGCACGGAGCAAGTGCAAGACACCAAAATGTACTTTACCATAGAGCAATGGTGTAGTATGAAGTCATGAAAATAGGAAGTCGATAGCCTTTACCGTTCGGACGATATAGCGATTCAAACGTTACAACACGATTATTTTATGTTATAAAACATAGGAAGTTTTCGCGGATATTGTCCCATATAATCATACAACACCAAATATATACATGTAACACTACCACAAAAGTCAAGACTGCATACAAGAAGTACACATCAGTTTGCTATCACAGTTTGGCAGAAGGAAAAGTACATTCCCAACCACATAGCATGTCTGCTACCACATGCATTCTGTCCTGTCCCCACACTACAGGTCCATGATTGACCTGGAAGCTTGGTACTCCGCAGAGCCCTTCAGTGATAGCCCTGCAAAGAGACAAGGATGACCAACACTTCTACTACAGAGTGCATCTCTACCTCTTTGTGGAGGTTTGCAACTGATCTTTTATACCATCAGTGTTTGCTGCTGTCAGCAGACTATCAGCTTCAAAGCCTCCTTCCTTTAGTACCTCTCTCAGAACCTTATTGGAAATGAAGGGTGATAAATACACATGTGCAAGTGGGTGTTTTTAGCTTTATGTTATGGAACCCATTACATGTACTTAAGATTCCATAATCAAAGTGAGCAAATGGTTTCTCAGGCTGGACTGGACTACAATACAAGATTCATGTTATTGGTAATGGACATGACAATTGCCGTGTAGTGCTTTCATGCTAAAAATGAGTTTCAATCACATAGCAGAAAAAGGGAGTGTATTGATCCTAATACACAGCTCTATAGTCATGATGACAATAATTTTTATAGTCTAATCAAATCTGTTATCTACAGTGTTATTTTATTTTATAAGCAAACCAAGTGTCGATGTAGTTTGAGGGAAAAGATAATATGGGAAAATATCCATGAAAAGGGACCTAAGCAATTGAAATGTAACTCTATTATGAACAGTTCAATTTCAAGAGCATAAGAATAAGAAATAAGTTGTTGAGGACAGAGAATCTAATAATTTCAAGTGTTTAGTCCTATTTTCCATCATACATAAATAATTATTTTAACAACTGTACATGTATTTTATATGGCAATACATTTGCTATATACATGTAACACACCTCTGCATTTCCAATGTCCTTTTTTCGTTGCCATGCAGCTTTGTCTATTGTATAAAACAGTATTACAAGAGCACATTACAACATTTTTCACCAGCACGTACATAGGTGCATAATAAGCATCGGATCATACTTGCTGGCTATTGTCACTCTCAGAGGCAAAACAGTGCGAATTGGGAAGACATCTGGCCACTGGATGTCCACTTGTGCATACTCACACCAATCGCTCAAGTCCTTTGTACCATACTTTACCTTTGCCTCACTCATTGCTTGCATTGGTACCTGCAGTGCATGTTAGTACCACAAAAATGCAAGTGAAGTGTGTATGTACATGTACGTGAGTCATATATTTTTGTGTATTGCATTAGGTGCACAAGTGAGGTGAGCACAATGTGGCGAGGTGCAGAAGAAATCAATGGAAAAGTTGGGCTAGGCTATCTGTTGGTTGTCAATGTCACAAAACTTACAAGTGGTGTTCCAATATGCTTGAAGAGAGCCCCTAGTAGTATCGGAACCCACTCTATCACTACGTTCACTGGCTTCACACTATCAACCATTCTTTGCAGCCTCATGCAACCCAAGAAAGACCAGGGACTTGCATAGTCAAAATAAAATGAGAGGTGAGACGATGAATTTCCTCCCTTGGGTGGATGAAATAGTCGTTCAGGCTCAGCAGTTGTAACTCCCAGTGCTCTTTCCACCAGGAACATTCGATCAGCTCCGTAGAAAAGCCGATCTTTCACAAAAAAGCTGCAAGCAATATTCAGTGCAACACTACTACATAGCAATATTTGTTACCTTGGCACTCCAAAGGCCCCCCTTTCTGCTGCTTCTTGAGTATACGAACGAAGAGTTTGAGATGATTCTGGGGACTTGATAACCTGCAGAGCATCCACTGCATACTGTGCTCCTATCTCCTGGAGCAAAGCCATGTCCGACACATCTTTGGAATCAGCCCAGTAAGCCTTTAGAAAAATGTGGAACATAATTGTAAGCATCTGCAAAAACATTACTCATAACAGGTGAATGTAGGAACACTACACTGTAAATAAATTTCTGATGACTGCATTAAGTACTATACATGTAGGTACTTATATGTAAGTAATTAAACTGCTGTAACATGTATCCAGGCGCTTACTCACCAACAACCACTGATTAGCTATCTGTCAAAGAAAAGTGGATAACTGTATTTTTGAAATCTGGCAAAAAGTGCTCATTTCTGCACTTGGAATAGTGATCCCAACTGTGCTGGGGAAACTAATAACTGCTCCATCAGAAATAAAGAGCCATTATGAACTCTTTCACTGTGTACATGTATACATTGTTCAGATGTATACATTTGTACATCTACACATGTATATATAATATGGGACAGTGTCCAGCAAAATTGGGCTTGTGGGGTTATAATTTTATCACTATAAAAATTGCATGTTGTACTAAACAACACATCTTTGCGACGGTACTAAGTTTTCCTTTCAAATTTCGTACACTTGTTCCCACACCATTTCTCTGTGTGAAAATCTATTTTTGTGATCTACACATTTTCCGTGCCGTGGATACAACAAACTATCCCCCTGCGGGTTAGAAATCCACATTTCTCCACGTACGAGTGCTGAAAACGCGTCAAATTCGGGTTGCACATAGAGGAGTCCTGTAGCTATTGGTTTGTTCTGTTTGTTAATTTCTATATCACCCGTTACGGAGATACAGTTGAACAAACTACGGGCACGTTTTCCCGCTTGATTCACGCCAAAGATTTTGGCAAATCGCATCCCACTCAGTGAATGGGGAGGCGGTGATTATATCATTGGCGCGAATCAAGCGGGAAAATGTGCCTGTAGTTTGCTCAACTGTATCTCCCTAACGGATGATTCAGAAACTAACGAACAGAACAAATCAATAGCTACAGGACTCCTTTATGCACACTCCGAATTTGATGCGTTTTCAACACTCGTACGTGGAGAAATGTGGGTTTCTAACCCGCGGGGTTAACGATTGTTGAATCCACGGCATGGAAAAGTTTTAGATCACAAAAATCGATTTTCACACAGAGAAATGGTGTGGGAACAAGTGTATGAAATTTGAAAGGAAAAGGTAGTACGGTTGCGAAGATGTGTTAAATGTTTAGTACGATGTGCAATTTTTATAGTGATAAAATTATAACCCCACAAGCCCGATTTTGCTGGACACTGTCCCATATAATTATAATTATATATATAACAATCATATAGTGGACAGTGTGGGTTTTAATTTTATCACAATAAAAATTGTACGATACACGAAACAACACAACCTTATCAAATTTTGCACTTAATGTTTTCAATTCTCTCTGTGCAAATTGATTGTGGTACTCCACCTTTTTTCATTACTGTGAATAGAACGTTTCCTAACCCGCTGAGCTACATGTAGATAGTAGATATCAACATAAATGTATCTCCAGATATGAGGATTGAAAAACTGTAAAATTTGGTATATATATACATAAGGATTCTTGTAGATATTGACATTCTGTTTTCTATATTTATCTGTTACAGAGATACAGTTAAACAAATTAAGTGCAAACTTTCCCACTCAATAGATATACTGACCAGCGGGAATGTGGTTTCTACTTTGCACACCTACATGTACATTCTTGCTGCCGAGGAGAGAAAGCACACAGCCAATAGTCAGAGGTGTACCAATTTGGGATGGTGCTGCATACCTCTTGCTGTGGAATCGTATGGTGCATGGGGCAGAGAAGCCCAGATGTGTTTCACACTTCTTGCCACACGACTGGCCGTTCACAATTCAAGCAGCAAGTCAAAGATGATTTTCGAGCTGTACAGCCGACTGAACCTGGCTTTGACTAGATCAATTGCCAGAGCAATCATAACAAGGTCTTTCAACCGAGTTGATTTTCTAGCTTGACATTAGTAGGTTATTTAATGGTAATTTTTGTAACAGATGATATTTAGCTTTTAACACTTTAATTTGGTGATACATGGAATTCCAGGTTTTTGAACTTTACACAAGGCAGTGAAGTGAAAATATGTAAGCCTGTTCTTTGATAATTAATCAGCCCCACCTATGGATGGAGAGGTGGTGGTGGAGTTTCAGAAGGTGGGACCCACACATAGCAATTCAATGCAAGAGGCCCAAATAGAATTTCACATGAAACCATATGACACAACAAACATTAAATTAACATATTACGTACTGGTACCTGAAATGCAGGTAGCTAATATGTATTTATTATTTTTCTGCATTTAAATATTTAGGTGCAAGAAAAATTAATAGTTCATCATGTGTACTATATATGCCAGGGAAGTATTACTACTAGCATGTCAATTTGTTACCGAGCATCATTCTTACCCTATTTCTTCAACATGCATTATATTCCTCTAACTCAGCATAATCAAATGCTTTCATGAAAATTAAATAGGCAGGAAGTTAAAGTGCTTGGGGCTTTGCCCCATACCTCTTAGGAGAGCTTTCAGCACTCCCCCCAATTGGCCCAAATTCCGTGTATGTGCCACGCCCCCTCCTGAATCCATCCGCCTGCAAAAGTTACCTACACTGTACAGCATTGCATCCACATCAATAGATACTTGATGAAGTTTTATGGCACTTGTTATAAACGGCCGGAGGTATATAATTTCCCCACCTTGTATAGTGCATGAGATACTGACGCTCTTTTTTGATTGTCAGATATCCCCGCTAACAGCCGCATGGCGTGTACAGTCTTCTGAGGATGGTGTCTAGGTTGGTTAAATGGTGTTCTAGACCTCTGTAGCTGCCTGAGAAGATCTGGCAAAGTAGCATGCAATACATAGTAAATATATCATCCATCACCGATCAGCATGCACTGCCGCAGTACTTGCCTTGGTGTAGCAATGTTGCTTTCACTGGAGCCATCACATCTGTTGCAGAACCGCCCTTGCCTTGTGGAGCCTTGACATTTTCGTACAAACCACCTGTCGAGCGTATATGCG